>JAMQGT020011355.1:0-53742 GCA_024447675.2 Pterophyllum scalare | reverse complement strand
TTTCTGCTACCACTCCAGGGAAATTACTTTGTGTTGTTAGAGAAAAGGCAGTTTGTGAACTGCTTTATCAAGCTCCTTGTCTCAAATAACAATCAACATTTCAATGCAAGGGAGAAAAATATAGCCTGAACATAGCTGCACTTATACCAAGTGACATCGGTGCAAAGGCAAGAAGAGTCGCTGTGTATATGTCTGATGTTTGGATAGGCATATGTGCATCCAAGTGTGCATTTGTTTCTGCAGGGCTGCCTTCATTGCCCGCACATACTCATGTGCGTATCTGTTCTGCTCTTCTACACTGAGCAGTTCAGCTGTGCCTTGCTTGGACTGATGAATAATTTCTGCACTGTGCTCTGCTGTGGCACGTCTGGTGCAGCCTGACTGCACCACACAGCTACGGCCCCACATTTGCATTCAAAATGCACACAGAAAGCACACACACTTTTACACTCGTGAACACCAAGCATGCTCACTGCACTCCCATCCCAACACCATCCGTTCTGTCAGGCGCTTCCCTGTGTGGAGGGATGCAACAAGCTGCTAATCCCCCTTTTTAAAAAAATAAATAAATAAATAAAAGCAACAGCAGTTTCCTATTCCAGAGTTTAGAAAAATTGTTCAGCGACACACTGACAAACTGGACAAAGAGTCAAGCAAGCAAAATCTAGTAAATCCAAAACTCTCACCCAAGGTTGACTTTAAAAATCTTGACTGTGGATTTGTGGCATTTAAGTTCAAGGCCAGAAAAGAGAAGAAATAGTGCTGAAATGTCAGCTCAATTTTGAAGTGGCAGACATGCTGATGTGGTGACCTCTATGTGCTGTGGTTAAAAGGTTGTGGGGCTGCCGGACAAATGAGCAGGGGGTATAAGCTTTATCTGAGTAAAAAAGAAGGGGCATTTCTAAAGATCAATGATATTTTCGCATTGTGGTTTCCAGTCAAACATCACTGATTCAATCAAGATGCTAAAGTAATGCTTTAAAGATGGACAGCGTCTAATTATCTGACACTGTTGCTGTCATTGTCAGGTAAAATATATATTTAATCACTCATTAAAAATGAATTTTAAAACGTGTCTGTTTAAGTCTTAAAAAAGGCAAAATGTAATCAAAAAGATGTTAATTTGCAAAACATGAGAAAAAAATCACTGCTGTGTTTGCCTCAAAGTACAGCAGGTTGTGCATCTGTAAGCAGCTTAATAAAGGGAAACCACAAGCAGCAGTGCCAGCGATATGTGCAACCAAAAACCTCTTACTGTCTCAGGGTCTATCTGGAAGACCTCTGGGTGCTGCTCTCCTTTATCTATTCCAGACTAGTGTGTATTTTTGGATATGATATGCTTCTCAATGCGTTCTTCCATGTATGAGCACATCGTGTCAACATCTATCTTTGTCAGCAGTAGAAAGTGTTCCTCTCGGTCCGACCACAGCTAGATATTTACGAGCTTAAACACCCATCCTCAGCTAGAGAAATCCATTTCCACTAAGTGGCAAATATTTCCACTGTAGTGCAGAGCTAGAGCCAAGAAGAGAAAATAGACTACAGCCTGTTTAATCCTAATCATACACTATTTAATGAGCATACAATACTGTCTGTTTATATTAGCTTTGTATCCAACAAGTAAGACAGCATTAGTAATCTAGCTTGGCTGCAATGAAACTGTAATTATTGCAAAGATTCTCCTTCTTAGTTCATTTGCATAGACCTTTGCTTCTGCACAGGAACCCTGGGGCGACTGTCTGGACAGGCAGTTTACACTGCCAGGCTACCACGTTTATATATTACACAGCACACTGGTACAGAGATCCATTTTTTTTTCTTACAAAAAAAAAAATTCAACTGACGCTGACAGAACAATGAAGCCTTTTGATGCAGTGAGTCGTTTTAAGTTGAATCACAGTGCATGAACTGTCAACCTTTGCCAAACTGTGGCCACAAAATAGATAAGTTATCAGCAGAAGGGAAAATTACCGCTGTGAACTTCTTAAGACAGAGATTGCACAAAAGCACAATAGCTGTCAGTGAACGATGCGCAAAAACAATAGGGCACTATCAACGCCTGTAAGAACTGCAAGAATGCAGACGGTTATCGAAAGCTACATGACAGAATAACATCTGTCAGTAAAGCAAAGTGGTAGGCAATCGACAGAAATAATCTCTCTCACACACACACACATAAGGTACCAATGAAAGAGAGAGCTACACATATTTCCACAGGCATCAGAGCAGCGCTTCAAGTAGCAGCGGCAGGAAATGTACTTACAGTTCTGAGGAACTGAATCTCATCCTCTCCTTCTCCACCTTCAGCCATGGCTGCAAAGGAGCCTGTTCAGACTCCGCTGGCTCCCTTCTCCTGTCGAAATTAGCATATAGCTAATCCACGGCCATACAGCGAGAGACTACCGCAGCATGTGTCACTCAAGCCCCTGTGCTCACGCCCCGCTCACCGCCCGGAGGAGGAGTGTGTTTCAGCATCGGTGGGCTGGAGCAGCTGGGGGACGGTGTGTAGCGGAGGAACGGGGGAGAAGGCAAAGATACAGCAGCGGGGGTCTTTATCTTCGACGTCACCGTCAGCCCTTATTAACACAAGCGCGAATATTCAAAAACAACGAGCGTGTTGAATCGAGACTAAAGCTATTTTCACACGCACGCTAACGTGTGTAAATAGCGCTTTTCCCCACAGCGCAGGCATGAAATTCACGCAAGCTGCTATTTCCAGCGCTGCTCCAGATCAGCACCATGGTCAGCACCCCGCAGCCCACACATGCCTTCAGTGTGGAGGGTCCTGCGTTCACCGTGCAGAGGACAATCGGGTGTTGTTTTTTGTTGTTTTGTTTGTCTGTTGTTTTATGATTTGTTAATGTTTGCGGACGGGTGGACATGACCTCTGTGCGGATAATATCTCACTGCTACTGTACTAACAGAGCTCATTAAAAAAAATACTTTTTGAACAACTATTACCTCACTTGCAAATTATTTATCAGATGAGATTAGGATGAAACCAGTTAAATATTAATGAATGCAAAGACTTGTCATTTATAATGTGCGTCGTTCTGGTGACCCAAAGGTTGGTTAGAAGCATCTTGAAAGCTCACTCATCTCCATAACTACAGCAGATACACGCACAGACTCCCCATTACAATGCAATGCTGCCCTCTAACGTCAGTGCGAGATGCTTTACATAGCGTTTGCTATGTAGAGCAAGTTATGCGTGAGTGTCTGTAAGAGCTCGACACCACCATGGAGCATTGAGTTGTCTCTCGCTGCTTTAATAACAAATAATTTTTATGTTAAACCTTAAATCGCTGGGTAGAAACCTTTTATTGCGAGGCCCTTCCCCTGCAGCTCTCAAGTCCCACAACAACATAAATCTAATTAATATTCAGCAGTCTGTTCCCCAAAACCTTGCTGACCACAACAACCCTTATTACAGGAAATTTAATCGAACAGATTACTATCACAGTAGTACTATCACAGTAGTTACTGAACATTCCTTGGATTGTGAATATGCCTGCCCTAGGCTGGGACTTTTGTTTTAATAAGGTGTTTATAATCAAAATCGTGTTTAGACTCTGTTTTAGTGCTGGTATAAAAACTTTACGTGTTGGTTTTCCACAGTCTGCTGGGACATGCGTGCATATTTGCGTTTGTAAAACGCCCAATAGGATTGCTATTTTTTCTGACAACACTTGTTTGATTGAGCTATCCCAACTGTAATAGGTGAGAGTCAAGGTGCCAGGCCACCAATAGCTTAATTTACAATAAACTCTAAATATCCTATCTACACTTTTACACAAGTACATTTTTTGACGGATATACATGGAACATAATGGGATCAAAATATCAAATAATAAATAATAATCGTTTTTCACAATTAGCCACTAGGTGTCTCTGTTTTGTAAATAATGGCTAAACCTAGGTCATTAGAAGACCGTTTGCAGTGTTTTTACATACATGTATCTTTCTTTAACTTTAGCATATGAAGCAGTAAAATTTGTTACCAAAACTGTAACAACTGAAACAACTTCAAACTTTATTTATCCCCTGTCCGAAGTACAGACCGAACAGATCACATGGCCTACCTGCGAGCCGCAGCTGCACTGACTCAAAACGTGGGCTAGGGAGAAATACTGAAAACACCAATCACAGAGCAGAGAGCTAGCGGTGACTCTCTCTATTGGACCAAACCGGAGTCCATCAGCACCGTCGAGCCCAGAGAAGCAGCGGTGAGCAGTCAGCGCTGGCTGGCTGGAGCACAGGAGATGTGAAGAAATATTTGCCGCGCCACTAAAACGGGTGAGTAACTGTTTATCTTTCACCAACTGCTTCAACCTGCTGTAGTTGTGGTTGACTGGAGCGGACTTTCAGCTTCTAATTAAGAACAATTAAACGTCACCGAAGCTCTTAGGAGGAAAATTCGCAGTTTTTTTTTTTAATGCAACATATCTAAAATTCTAATTTAGCTAAATGTTTGCTTATTTCACTTGCAGTGGACATGCGTAACCCGTAAGCCTTTAGGGTAGTGCAATCATGCTGCCATCTTAACACTCACATTGCACTCGTGTTTTCCTGCAAGGTGACAGTATCCCGAGGGATTGTTATCATATAAACAGTTGAGACGTGAGGCGAAATGTGGAGGGCAAACGTGTGAAAAACAGCTGAAATGCTCGTTTTGCTTGTACACATCTTTGATGGCCGCCTTGCTGGGGTTCTGGCGTGTGTCGTCACCTTGTGTGACACTGGCAGGTTTTTATGCGGTAGCTTGTGAAATGTTGATGAACTGCGGTTTAGAAATGTTTCATCCACTTATGCAACAATGGAGAGGAGGATAGAGATGAAATAGGGTTAGGAGCCTTATGCTTAAATGTGTGATTGTGGGATTGTGCTTAGCTTTTAATTTAACAATGAAATATGGAGGCTTCCTGTTGTGAAAGGATTGTTGTGATGTAGCCTACACTAGGAGGGAGCCCTGCTTGGATTAGATATTTTTATGTAGTTAAAGCTTGATCCCACAGAAGAATGCAGAAAGTCTGGTATTTGGTAATACGTGTCTCTAGCAGGACAAATATGTTAATTTGAACATGTAAAGGCAGATTTATCACTGTGTGCTACTTTCCTTCTGACAGCATCTGGACAGGCCGGGTGATGAATAGCCAGAGATCCTCCTCTGCAGTCCGAGCCGAGTTAGTCCACTCCACTCTGTGGGTTGACTGCATACTCACAGTGCTTGAGTGATTAATATGGCACCCATCATGGAGGGCACACACACCATCTTGCTTCTGTATGCACCGATCCGTGAGCTAAACAACATCAGCCCCTATTTTCCCAAGAGGCGGGCCCCGAGCTTCAAGTACAAGAGCCGCACCCCTCATTCAGACAAGGCCGGTAATGACCCTGACCAGGGAAAGGAGGATCTCGCAGTGTCCAAACAAAGAGGCCAGTCTTCCAACTTTTCAGGCGAACTCCTCAACTCCCAGCAGGCAACAAAGAAAGCAGTTGCAGAGCTCTGCTGGCTGGTGGCAGAGCACCACCAGTTGCTGGCGGATCTGTTATCGCTGTGTAGGGATTGCACGAACAAAGTCAGGATGGGTAACCAGGATGGGAAACTCCAGGATTACATGGAGGGTCAACAAGTTCATCTTGGAGGTCAGGTTCTCAGCAGCAGCATCTGTTCACTCAATCAGTCTCCAGAGCACAAGCCAGGTGCTTCCAAAAGCAAAAAGATGAAGAAGCTGGGAGGCAAGAAGTCTGACAGTACGGAGAATTTCCTGCACAGTAAGATGAAAAAGAAAACTCCAGGTGGAAATCCATATCTCAAGCTTCCAAGTGAGAACAGCTTATCCATACGTGCAGATTTGGAAGTGGAGCAGATGCCAGGTACCACAGCTTCTGTCCACGTGTCTGACAGTCCGGTCGTCGGCTCTTGTGTCTGTGCTGTCAGTAACCCCATCCTGCCAATGGAGGAACCATTCCAAATTTCTCGCGAGGGCTGGGACTTCATGGAGGACAACCGGACATTTGACCCTGACGTGGATTTTTGTTTCTCGGAGTGTGATGGTGAACTGGGTTACGAGTCATCTTCTTGCAGCCTAATGGAGGGTCTGACCCGGCGAGAAAGTGGGAGCAACCTCAGACCACTTAAAAGGTTTGATTCTCCAGTTGACATGTTAGTTGAGGATGCATCAACAGTCAAGTCAGCTCAACAGCTTTATAGTGAAATCAACCAGAGGAATGCTGGAGTCAGGGTTGTTGCCAAAGTGCAGGATGTGGAAGGGAGGGTGCAACATGTTAGTCACACAAGTCCAGATAGGGCTGTGCCACACCCTGAGACTAGCAAAAGCCAACAAGACTATAAGGAGTGGAGAGGACCAAACAAAGACCACCTTCTGGGCGTCAGTAGGGAAAAGTCATGTAACAAACTCTCTGAGGGGCTACGGCTGCCCCTGTACAATACAACTGAGCCATCACCCAAGTCCCATAAAAAGAGCCCCTCTTCCCCTTCTCTCGCTGGGGTGTTCAGCACCTCTTTCCCAGCCTCAAATAGCCTCCAGAGCATGTCCCCACTTCTGTCCCCTCTTTCTTCTAAACAGGAAAGCCCACAGCTCAATCACCGCATTGTACTGCTCTCAGATAAGGATACTGACGGTGATCAAGACCGCTCCAGTAACATAGATGAACCCAGAATCTTCTCTGAGATCATAGACAAAAATGGCAACAAGCGCACTGTCACCCGGCTGGATCTGGACCTCAGCAGGCGGCCAAGCAACTGCAAATGGAACTCCTCCGGTAACTCCACAACAACAGGTGAGTTGTCAGAAATCAAAATTTGAACACAAGGATTCATGCTTTTACTCTCTAGTAGTGTGAAACCATTTTGCTTGAAGATGTCCTTCAACTGGCATTGCAGATGCTAGATTTCAAAGAGCAGAACAACAAAAAGATGCCTTGAAAGAGATTGTGTGTTCGTGTATCACATCCAGTGTCTGAAATCTGCAGCATTGTAACTGACAAACATTTTCCAACACAAGAGAGTTGAATTTTGTCATTAAAGCTGTTATCTAATAAACGAGTCAGTCTGGGCTCTCTTAGTCCTCTTAGTTTGTTACTACTGGGTCCTGTTTTTGGATTTGATGTGCAACCACAAATTAAAATCTCCCCAACAGAGTTGTACAAGGGGCAAGCTGGGCCTGAGATTAGTTTCACTAATGATCTATTTTAACTCGCTCAGCGCTGCAGGGAAGGTGGAGATTAGTAGGAGTGTCCTGGATCAAAGGCATAAAGTTGACACGGAGTTCGACCAGACCAGAGTTCTCATGAGCGTAGTACTAACTGAAGCATTGCCAATTTGGACTTTCAGGGATCTGCTGTCCCTCTAATAAACCCACATCCCACCCAGTTCACAGAAACCTGACAAAAGGATCAGGGACCCAGCAGGCACGAGGGCTCCAGAAAAATGGATTAGAATTTCCTTATTTGTACATCTCATTTCCTCTTGTAATAATCTGACTTCTTGTGTGTAATTCTGACAATGACGGAAATAATGGGATTGAAAGCTCACAGCGTTCTCTGTGTAATCTTTGCAAAGCCATAAGTGGTGTAAGCCTAGTTCAGAGATGTCACTGTCTTTTTTTCATCACTGATGACTGGCTAGGCTCTTGGTTTTTTTTTTTGGTTTTTTTTTTTTGGTTTTTTTTAATCCCAGCTTGTATTTAGCACTTTGGTCGTGCCATTCTCTGACCTTTTTACCCTCAGTGTTGGTTTCAGGTTTACCTACTTTTATTGGAACCACTCCAAACTACACAACCCAGGTTTATGCTGCTTTCACCAGAGGCCTTCTTATTAAATTAGGTACCTCTCTAACATTGTTAAAGATCCCATTCACAACCCTCACTTTAATTTGCAAAAGCAAACAGATGGTCTTTCATTGATTATTTAATGTACTCATGTACTCCAGGCAATGTTTGGCTGTTTTCGTGTCAGTCTATGCAGTCATTTTTACCCACAATTTAATGACAATGGCGCAGTTTTTAAAAGAAACTTTGTATTGTTACATCACAGACTGACATGGACTGGTCAACAGCACTCAACTCAGTAGCTAATGGGAGAAGAGAGCTGAGCTGGAGCCAAACTAGCTCGTGGATAAGGAAATAAATAGTGCAGAATAACTCATGTGGAAATGATTAGGATCAGCACCCAGTGAAAGGAAGTTATTTTTATGTCCTTACCTATAGGCTACAACTAACACAGCCATAATCTAAAATTTGTTACCTTTCCAAAGTAATATTATAAACCAAAACATATGAAAGACGAATATTCAAATACATTGTTTCTTGCATTGTGCTGTTCGTGTGCTCCATAACCCCCAGAGCAAAGGCTTTGATTTTAAATGATTTGCCTCTGAATTTGCTGCATCGGTGCTGTTTACTTGATCGCCCTTTTGATAATTAAATACACTTCAGATGCTAACACAGATAAATGAACATCACAGGGAACAGCCAAAGGGGCTAAGTGGGTCAGTGTGAAGCCCGGACCTTCATGGTTTGCAAATGTCGAACTAATTATGATCTAGGCTCTTTAATCTGGCCTCTCTTATTGATGCTTTGTGCTTATTAATGAGTGCGATCATGTGGACGGTGATTTTAAAGTGACAGATTCTATTGTTTACTTCATGTGCTAATGCCCATGCACTGCACTTTGCAAAACAGAAAACTGTATGCAGTTACTAAGATGCAAATTTGGTTTATTAATTGCTCTTCTCGGCATGTTATCTTTGTGTTTTCTGTTCTCTTACATCTCTGAGCATTTTGAAAAGTACAATCAGCCCTAAAACAATTTTAAAGACGCACAAGAAAGTAGTCTATAGCTAGCTGCAAACTTTGTCTGTATGGGATTTGGTGCTCTACCTTTTGGTTTACAGAGCTTCTTCACTAAATCTGTCCAGAAATGCTGAATGGTTAGCTGAGCTGAACAATGCTTTATATCTCCATAGAGGTGAGTGCAAGTGCAGCACACGCAGTCAGTGCATTTGTGTCTACAGGTAATCCCCCGATCACATCACAAATATTCATTTGATCCTTATTATGGCAATATTGAAAACTTTTTTTTCATGAAGCAGCTGTCAGGCTAATCAGATATTAATCTCATTAATTTCTCAGACTTTTTCCGTACCCTCTCCTTCTTCAGTTCCCTTCCTCAATTACTGTGACATATGGCAACCAATACCATAATCAGATTACCCAATACATTTCAGCAAGGTCATATGAAACTGATCGGTTCAAAACAAGAGTGTATCACCCGTGCTAGCTGTCGTTCAGCTCGGCATGCATTGCCATCCAGCATTGTTCCACCCAGTGAGGACAAAGGCCAGCTTTATTCACATAATGAACTGTTCTGCAAAAACAGTCTTGTCTTGCACAGTTACTTCAAGCTGCATACTACATACAAGGAATCTGGGCACAGCGGTCTGTCTTATAAAGTATAACTTGTGTTTTTTGTTTTTTTTAATAGATGACTTGCCCACCCCAGCAAATGTCAGCTATGTTCCATCTAAATGCTTCTCATAACTTTTAGCATGACTTCTTCTCAGTGTTCTACTGTTTTAAACCGAGATATACCAGTGGGAGTTACCCAAATTCCCCATCTCCCAATTAGTGGCTTGCCAGGCACAGTGAAAACACTCCTAGCTTTTCTGAGCCATTTCAGTTGTGCAGTGATGTCTCTGAGCATCGTGTCATGCTACATTTCTGCTTTAGCTCTAAGGCAGGACACCGCAGTAGTCTTCCTTCAGTTTCCTCTTGTAGCCATCTTTATGGACGCTTACCGAGACAAACCAATCAATCAGCCTGACAGCCATGCACCGCCAACAGCCCATGTAGAAAAAATGGGCATGATGGGCAGAAAAGAGGCAGGGTGATTTAAGAATCCTGAATTTTTCATGATTTATATAAAAGTCAATGATTCTCCTTCTTTGCTAAAAGTAAGGGGGGGGGATGCCATATGTACTCACCATGCCATATAGCCCCGGTCCTTTTACTATGCATGATGAGGTTATAGACTTTAGTGGATAAAATAGGGCACAATGACCAAATCTGTTTTGAGCCTTAAATCAGAATGTGAACTTGAGCTTTTTTGTGGAAGTGGAGCAGTCTTAATTTGTGATAGCTGACATAGATATATAATTCTTGATTTGTTTAATGCTTTTTAAATTTGGTTTTAGGGGTTTTATGTCTGTTTTAGAGTGATCAATACAGCTTCCACACCGTGCTATCTCTGACCACTGGATGAGCGATGAGCACTTGTCGGAGTGACTGGCAGATCAATCCATCGACCCTGATGACAGCATCCACCTGTCAGGCTCAGACATCAGATTGTCTCTAAGCCACGCCAAATGCAGATTTATTGTTAAAGTCAAAATGTTTATGTAACCACAGAAACATCCTGTTTAGCATCTGTTCACTTACACAATCTGGTTTTCATTTCCAAATGACTGCACTCAGCATGTCAATCAAAAGCTTCATGCTTTTTCTTTGGAAACCTTTGTATGTGTCTAAAAGATAGCAGTCTCAATTCAACTACACTGACTTTGCTTTAGGACTTTGTGTTGTGTGTGTGTATATTTGGTGGACTGATGTTGTCTTAGGTTGGGATTATTCAGTTAAGTGCATTATTAATGTCAAATTTCATGTAAGCCAGCAGGCGCAGCAAACAGTCCCATCTGCACCCAGTGCTCACTCAGTGATGGACACTGATTCAGTCTTAGCTTTTTAGAGCAGCAGGAGAAAGAGATTAAATGTAATAAGTGGGCAGTTCTCTTTAGGGATGGTAAACTGTGTGTGCATGCATGCTAGTAGTAAATCAGCTGTCAAATTATTAGATGCTGCACCTTCGTTAACAAATGCATCAGAGTCTTGCATTGATATTTGTGTATAGTTATTACTTTGCAGTTTTACGCATTTATTCATATCATATTTGTAGCATATATTGGTAAAATTGGAGCTCCCCTTCAGTGTGTTTGATAGCAGGGACACAGACATGTTCTTTCCACTTCCTGTACAGATGGTGGCAGTGTCGGGCACCTTATGAATATTTGCCTAAAGCACTTGTTGGCTGTGCACCAGGTGAAGTATAAGTGTATGTGCAAGTGTTCAAGGTTGTTGGATTGTGAAAAGTATGAAGGAACATGTGTCTGCAGGTGGATAGTATTCTGACTGTAAAGCCTTGTCTATGAAGCAATAATTATGGGGAGAGCTGGTTTGGATCTGTACTTTATTTTCTTGGCTCAGACTGGACTTAAGTCTGCATTTGGAACCATCCCAGCCTCTTGCAGTCAGCAGTTCCCACTGCGGGATCATGCAGTGCAGCATTATCATAATGAAAAGTTATTAATCTAATCCTGCTCTTTTTATTTATGTTTTTTTAACACTGCTCTCAGTCCAGTGAACTGGAGGCACTGCGGACATCGCTGCTGTCTCATAATAAGTGATTGTGCAGAATACAGAGGCTGAATTTCACTGCTTTCATTTTTCAGCAAGGTTTCCAATTTAGGGGGGGCTCTAATAACTGGATTTTTAAAAATTTGGCAAGATAAGAGTTTGGGGATCAATCTAGGAAGGACTTCCAAGTCCTTGGAAATGAGTGCTATATGTCGGGGATAGCATTAGATAGGAATTTTCACATCTTTTTCAATGTAGGTAGACCTCATAATTCTGTCCAGGCAGTTCAAGGTGTTGTCTTACAGCTGGAGGAAATTGAGGTCACCAAGATCTGTACCCCACCCCCAGTGTTCCCTCCTTCTCTTTTTTATTCTACCCCTGCCCTGTATAGCTTTACATTTTTCTCTCTTCAGCTTGCTTGGCTGACTCCCTTGAGGTAGTGAATGCATGTATCAAGGCACAATGTATCATATTTCTGTACACATGGTAAGAACATCACATTGTGTTTTTGATAATGTGTTGGCACTCTCTGCACTAGCCTGGGTCCTGTAGTCAATGCGGGCAGTACTGCAGCATGTCTCAGAGCGGCAAATATTCATGGCCAGCTGGTTTGAAATGCACAGAACACTGCACAGAGATGCTGAGTTCCTGTCTGAATTTTAAAATATATACTTTGTCTATTTCTTTCATTTTACTGCATAGTCAGGAGAGAGCAGTCTTTCCCAATGAAAATTAAGCTGAAGTCTTTTATTCTCACTCCATCAGGTCTTTAGGATGACTAAACACACCAGTTTACACTAATTACACCTACCTACAACTGACTACACTGCAGTACTTTAGTAATGCTGACTGATCTAATGTTGTCTGCTGCAGGGAATATGCTGTGGACACAGATTAATATTAGTCAGTATACTCGATTTTGAAACCAGTGTTCTCCAGTCTATTTTCTTAATGGATGGATTTCTTAATGGATGTTGTTTTCTGGTGGTGCTGATGATGGAGACTTGGCTAAGTGCTGATTTAAAAATAGCTGTGTACCCTCCAGTCTGCAGCTGAGAGGGTCTCTCTTGCTGTATATTTGATGCTAAGAGATTTTTGATGCCTGCTATCTGTCTCTGTCTACTTATGTGTCCCTGCAGGTGACATAGGTTCAGACATAGGTTCATTGCTTCAGTCAGTGCTGCTCATTTAGCCATGGCACATGCAATTGTGCTCGTTTTTGTAATTAATTTGCTGTATGATGCCTTGCGCAGCTCAGACCATTAATTAAACAATGTGACCATGTGCTTCTTTTTGTCTTTGCAGAAGATTCGCTCTTGCGTCAGGATGATATTTGGATGCTGGATGGCGATGACCCCCAGGAGCCCCTTTCACATGTTCCACGCCCGGATCACCTGGACTTTCTACGCATCACACCACCTGAGGATGACATCATTGGGGATACGCCGTACTATCCCAAGTTGGAGTGCACGGTGAGATCTCAAACATTAGCAGATATTTGCCTATCACACACAAATTGACATCGGTGTGTCCAATATGTTAGCCGATAGGTCCTGATATCGGTACATTTCGGGTATGTTATGTGGTGGGACATTTTTTTATTAAGTTCTTACAGAACCTAACAAAGAAAAAGGTGCTTGAAGTCATTTAGAAATGGTATCATTGCATAGTTTGTCCTGTGGAGCTGCTCCAACTCCATTGTTTACATTACTCGCAGCACTGTCCGCAGCACATGTAGCAGAGTAGCACCCACAGCTGAGCAGATGGTGTTGCAGAGGGCAGCGGTGCTTTCACAAACTAGTCTGTAAAATCCATTGCTGTAAAGTAAAAGAATGATCTGTTTATGCACCAGCATGTGGCAGCCAGATATCAGCATCAGAGTTGCAGAGGCTAAATGTTGAAGGACAAGTGTGCCGAAGAGGTGAAAGATTTGAATTAATTTTAGACTTTATAAAATTGTTCACTTATGTTTTATTATTTTAAAAAAAAATCTCTAATAATCCCATCATATCCTGTCTTCAGTAGAGCTTTAATATACTTGTCAGGTCAAAAGAAAATCCAGTTTCAGACTTGAGTGTACCTCAGCACTCAGCTTTCCGCCCTCATGGGACTCATGGGGATTTTTCTCCACCCTGGCATCTAACCACCTGATCATGAATCCTTAGAAATGGGTCATGGATCCTAATCTGTAGGCTAGAGTTCTAAACCAAAGCTGTGTGAAATCCTTCCACTCGAAACCCCGCACATTCAGAGCAGATTAAACATCTGACTTTCACTTTCAGCCTTGTTATTCCTTTATATGTTTTGAGGGTAATCAGTGTCATTTTCCTATTAAAGAGAAATGGCAATACAAAATGTTTTGCAGTGTGTGACTTCTGTAATCCTGTTGTGTAGTATGTGTCCTTTACAAAAAAGGTACAGAAACCAGGTGTTTAGGGCTTTAGTTAAGTAAGTGAGCAACAAAGCAGCCTCTTAGGTGATCTGAAATTTACATGGAAAAACTACTTCCATCTCCTTGAGGCGCTGCAGATTCCTCTGCTATCTGGCAGAGACATTCATTCCTGAGGCAGACGAGGGATATTATCTGGGTGCGGTTTTAGGCGGGTACTGTATCGGCTCAAGACGTGCATTGTCTTCCTAATGCACCATAACAGCTCTGGCTGTGAGGGTAATCATTTAACATGGCAGTACAAAGGGCATGTTGCATAGAATTGGGTCCTGAGTATTGTTTTGAAAGTGACAGGCTTCATTGTCAATGTCATCTGTTTTCATGTTATTGGACAAAACACACCTCAATTGCACATAGTGTATTTTTAGTATGTGTACAAGTGAAAACACAAAGGCAGGGAGGCAGCAACACCACCCAATTGTGCGGACTGCACTTGTATTTTTATCTGTAGTGTTTACGCTATATTCAACTTGTAACCACATATCAGTTCAGATCACAGCACTCACACAGTCAGCGGGGCTCTTTGTAGCACAACCAACCTGAGGGGTTTACTGTGGGTGAAATGGCACTTACTCTTAGAAAAATGTTTACCAATGTGACCCTTGGTAGGTCCAGCTCAGATGGTGCTCTGAAGGAATGCAGGAAGTGTGATCTGTGGTTTCTAAGGGCAACAACAGTTTGAACTTTTTACCCCACCACCTGCTGACATTTATCCAAACATTATAGAGCATTTATAACCAGTGCTAGGCTAACAAGAATACATAGTTGAAGCCCTGTTTTTTTTTGTTTTCTTTTGTTTTTTTAAAAACTGTTTCCTCCTTATCTTATACTCAGCTTGTTGATAAAATGCTAGCATTAGCTTACAATTTTTAAAACCTCTTTAGAAACCGTGTTAACAAAGCTAATATTCCAGTTTGGATTTAATTGCCAGAGGATGTTCATACTTAAGGTAGGTGAATCAAATGCTTTTTGTTTGTTTGTTTGTTTTTTTCCTGGCTGAATTCAGTCCTGTTTATAAGCTGGTGCTAATCACACGTTAGCATATAAGAGCAGGCAGTGGTCATGCTGACTAATCATATCTTAAGCACTATGTTGTAGTAGTTGGACCTCTGCTTCTCTCTACCTGACCACACACTGACTGTGTTTTCTGCATTATCTCACTAGCCATAAGGAAGTGAGCATGGGTAATCAGACACCTGTGGTGCAGGTTGCCTCCCATTAGGGGAGGGGCCTCAAAGCCAGGCATTCCCAGACTGGGTAGAGCAGTGAAACCTTTTTTTTTTTTTCCGCCTCAACCTGACTTCGTGTGCTCCTGTGTGAGAAAACTAAGTTTTCTTGTGAACTGAGACCGATGCACGCAAAAGAAGACAGACTCAACTTAGAAGCGCCTTTCAAATCATGGATTTCAGATTGTACTGCTGTTTTACAGAAAAATGCCTCGTGACTCGCTGAACACTTGGAAATGCTTTTGTGAAAGGCAGGTGAACTGTGTTCTCCTGCAGTCCCAGGGAGATTACAGTAGGACATGCTTCCAGCCACTGATCAGATTGACTTCATTTGAAGTGTCGTGGGAATCCTGCTCACACGGAGGAGACTTAACTGTACCACTGAATGCACAAAGGTGGTAGCAGTCTTTATGTGAAAATCTACTACATGGAACCTGTTGGTGTGTCACTAAACAGGATTATAGGATAGTTTTGTTACTGGCACCCTCCAGGAGAAGGTAAGAGGAGCTGTGGAGATTTGTGCACACAAAGCCCTTTTGTTCCCAGTCAATGGCAGAGGTGGAATAGGAGCAGCTTGGCTAACTAGAGGTGGGGTGACAAACTTTTTTTCTTTTTTTTTGGTGACATTTTGCTGGTGCGACTACTTGTTTTGGTTTGCATCAGCTCTCAGCTGGAGTGACAAAAATGGACAGTGCAAGTAGTAACTTACTTGAAAAGGGCAAACAGCCTGGTAGTTACCTCCAAGGTGTCTTAAGCACTTTCTTCACCCGGGATCGTTCTGCCTCTTCAAATGTGGAGTCGGCCGTGCTGGTGTCGTTTAAAGAGCTGCCAGATGAAGAGACATATGATGCTGATGATAGTCGAGCTATTAACACTGAAAACAAACTCCAAGTGAGGGAAGATTTGGCTCAGGGTGATGTGGCTGCGAGCTGTTATGCAGTACAAAAGGTCGAACCATCAATCGGTGACTCTGATGAACAAGTTAAAGGAGCAGCTGGAGTCCCACTTGACTCAGATCTGGTCCAGGTCACCATGGTGGAAACGCATAGCGACACAGAAAATGAGGACGATGAAGCGGCCCACAAGGCCAGGAAGTCTACGCTGCCAGAGGAGGACAATAAAGCCGTAGACCAAGAGGATGGAGATGTCACTGAAGCAGAGCTACAAGTGCCTGTGTTTAGAACACACAAACTTACAGAGAGATCCCGTGTAGAGGCTATTTTATATTCCAGTAGGTTTGCTGCTAGAACTACCCCTTGGAGAGTTCAGGTCTCTACAATTTCCAAACAGGGAAATGACTGCACTCCCAAGGAGAGTACCCCCACGGTGTCTGCGAGTGCAGAAACATTGACTGCTGGAGATGTGGGAACAGGTGAGAGTGAAGAGTATGATGAAATAGATTGCTCTCAACCAGTTCCCTCAATTATTTCTGGGCATCAGGCTTTGATGACTGCAGACCATGATGCTAATGTGGCTTCTCCTACAAAGCAGATGTACAGTACACAAAAGGAGGAGCCATCTGAGCAAAGGGTTGAGCTTGATTCTGATCAGATGTCCTCTGTTCCCTCCAGCCCAGAGACTCATAAAGTCTTAGTCCAGTCATCTTGTCCAGAGGAGCAATTAGACACTGGCTTTAAGAAACCCTTGTCACCATCTTTTGCATTTAAAAAGACCACAAGCCAGCCAGGCGCCAGTCCAGATGCTGAGCTCACAAAAATATCCAAGATGGCAGAAATAAGTACACCATCAGCTTCATCTGTTATTGCCTCCTCCACAACATCCACCTCATCCACATCCAGGGGCACAGAAATCTCTTCATCCCCATCCTTCCAGATGCCAGCTCTATTCAGTGGTTTGCGGGTTCTGAAGAAAGGAGGGGTAGGGGAAGACAGGGAGGTGGTGTCAGAGATCAAGCAGAGGGAGAAGGATGCTGAGCTGGCTCTGCTAAACCTCAAGAAGTCTGTAAACAAAGCCAAGCTCTTCCCTGAACAGAAGACAGCCTCTCCTATGAGAAAACAAACTGAGCCTAAATCTGTTGCAGAAACTAAAAGCAATGTAATGGGACAACTCAGTCAGCTGCTTAACCTAGACGACAATGATGACACAAAAAACTCAGGTGATGGGAAGGAGGCTGATTCTTTAGGAAGCAAAAAAGAGTCTGCACATGGAGAAGTTGTTTCAGGAGAGAAAACTACAGGATCAGAAAGTCCAGCTTCCACTCCTGAACGAAAGAAAACTTCCGACATGGCTTATGAAACCTTCAAGAACATCTTTGGGCCCAAGACTGTTAAAAAGGACAAGACAGAAGATGTAGATTTGGAAGCGGTGAAAAAGAAAATAAAGAACGACAAGGAAAATCTGAGGTCGATATTTGAGAGAACCTCCAAATCTCCAGTCAAGGAGGTCAAGAGTCCCAAAGAAGCCTTTGTATGTAGTTACAAAATTAAAATATTTAAAATTCAGATACACTAAATGTACTGTCGAATTTAAGTTTTGTATTTATTGCAAAGACATGAAATAAAGTGGTAGTCAGTAGGTTTATAATTCACCTCCTATTTTTGCATGTTTTTTTTTGTTTGTTTGTTTTTTCCTTCCGTCCCATAGACTGAAGTCACGTCTCCAACAGACAGTGAGGACCGGACTCCAGGGCGTCTTCAGGCTGTGTGGCCACCACCCAAACCTAAGGATGAAGAAGAGAAGGTGGGGCTCAAGTACACCGAGGCAGGTAAGAATCTCAGGCTTGTAGGCTTAGACAGTGTTGCCTGTATTTACATGTAAGACCAGGAATGTTGACAGTTAAGCTTACGCTGACAAGCCTCACGTTGATTGGCTTTGTAGATGAAAGCTAGTGATCATACTATACTCCATTCTGTGTGATTTAATGGTTCATGGTTGAGTCTCAACCTTAAAACCCTGAAACAAATACAGCACCCCTATCATCTAACCCTCAGGCACTCACACTTTACTTTAGATGTCTGAGATAAAAGTATTAGTGGTGGTGCATACGACCTTTAATTCCATCTAAGAGCACTATGAGGCTGTGTCTGCACCTTAATGATGCTGTTTTTGTGGTTGTTGCACCACAGGGTAGCATGTGTGGTTCCTAGGGGGAGGGGGGGAGTATAGCCTGGGCAGCTTGCCATGTTTAGCTCAGCTTGTGCTTTTAAAGGTGTAATGACACACAAATAAGTTAAAAGCACACAGAGGCGATTAAATTACAACCTAAAAAGCTTTGCTCTCAGGTTGTACGGCCTTTGAATCTAAGCACAGCAGCAGTGCAACAGATGTTGGATGTTCCCTGTGGTGTAGCTTCATCCCAGACAGTAGATTAAGACTAGCTAAAGTGGATTATTCCAGTGATCTGTGCCCCATGTTGCAGCTTTGCTCTTGTCAAATAAAACTGTGGAATTTAAGGGGCAGAACAAAAGTCCTCTAGGCCATATAGATGAACCAACGTGTACGTGCAGGCTTATCATATAAATATCTCTGAAGTATTTGCAAATGAAGTTAATCAGTGGCTCAAAGCAGGTACTGCTGCACATCCTTAGAAGAAGCACAGAGTTTTTATAGTAAATTATTTGGCAAGCAGAGTCCAGCAATGGGAGGAAGTAGGAGATGGGCTGGTCACACAAATGAAAGCCTGATAAGGCAGCATGACAGAAGACCTCTTAGATTTGAAGCACGTGGAACAGAGGCTGATTGGCTTGTAGAAGGCGGGCAAGGAAATTGATCGGACCAGAGGGATGATGACAGTGTTGAGTGGAAGTGATGTAAAGAATAGACTAGCAGCCCAAACATCCAAGAAGATGAGGCAGATGAGTGAATACGGACCTTCCTTACTAAACAAAAGCTTCATTATTATAACATTATGAGTGTGAGGCCAATTTTAGTGTGTGTGTGTGTGTTTGTGTTTTGTTTTTTCCATTTTGTCAGTGAAACCAGATGAGCATTTTTAGTGACCTAACGAAGTGTTTTCTTTGGTATTTATTTAGCCTTTAGCATTGTGTGAAACTGGTTGGTTGAGTTGTTTGGTGAAAGTCATCCACCCTTCTGTATTATTTTTAGCACTTTAAAGACTGCAGTACATCATCTTGTTGAGATGGCTCTATTTTACAGATTAATTTCATGTTGAAATATTCTATCAATAAACTAATGGAAAACACTAACAGGGAGCAATAATTATTGAGTTGAGTATATATTATAGTATATATTGAGTGTGTATGTGTATGTGTGTGTGTATATATATATATATATATATATATATATATATATATATATATATATATATATATATATATATATATATATATATATATATATATATATATATATATATATATATATATAAGTGTGTGTGTACATGCTTGGTTAATTTGTGTTGTGTGTTTGTTCTGCCTGCTTTCAGAGCACCAGGCTGCCCTCTTGCAGCTGAAGAGAGAGTGCAAGGAAGAGCTGGAAAGGATGCATGTAAGATTTCTTGTGACCACAGTAGATACAATGGCAAAAAAGTTTTAGCTGTCAGACCAAAAAAAAAAAATTCAGATACTGATACTGAATATATATATATATATTTTAGATTTGCGAAGCAAGCTGTAGCTGTACATTTGTACAAGATATAAATGGAGGGGAGCTCAAGTTGTGTGCATTTAAGCTCTCATAGCAGTTGACAGTTATGGCCACGAGATGGCGCTAAGCAAGCATGAGATTTTCAGGAGGCCTAGCTGTAGTGGCACAAACCCTGGCAAGTTTTTACTTGCAAGACGGAAACTTTCAAGATATTCAGTAGATGAGGTTTAAGTGCTGAAACTTCCATCAAGCCTGTGAGACTTAGATGGAGAATTGTACACCCATGAGGAAAAGAGATATGATATATGAAATTTGACGTGCAGTGAAAACTAACAGTCTAAAAGAGCTTACTATAATGTAGTGTTTTAGGCAAACTTGGAATAGTTATGTACTTTACAACTTCCAATTGTTCAACCCCCCCCCCCCCACACACACACACAGATGGCTCCCTTCAACTCCCCCTTAAAGATGTTAGTTTATTTTTTCAAAAACAGTGAATTTGAAGTATTTGAAATGTGTTTTTATCTGGCTGTTTAAACAAATTTCCTCATGAAAAATGAAGGGTTGGGGGAGACTATAGTTCTGGCTGTGTTACATAATTTGTGCTACTGATAATAATTTGCTCTATGGGCCACTCCCTTGAAAAAGTCTGACCTCAAAATTGGTTTCTCAGCATTTCTGCTGAAAGCCATTAATTTGGTCTTAACCTTTAAAAGCCAGTGCTGACACAGAGAAACATGCACCACAGTCAACCCACAACAAAGGCTGGGCTAATTCTATTTCTAAGCTGACATGAGTTAATAAACAACATCTGTTTCATTTCTGTTTAAAATCAATACTTTGCTTTGGTTGGTTTTCCTCATTTGAAATGTCAAATGAAAATTAGTCTTGGAGGATTTTACTGTAATAGATATTAACCTCAGGGAAACATTTAATTGACATGAAGATGAAACGAAGCTGAAAAGATATAATCATCTTCAGGTAATGTTCAGGTAATCTGCTTGGAGGAATTATTATGCACTCTGATCCAAGTTCATCTCAGGAAAACCACTGTGTACCACCTGATACAGTTGTGCTGTATGATGGGAAATGACTGAAGTTGCTGATACTCTGGATTTGTTCTTTTGGCAATCTGCTCCTTACAGGCTGACTTTGAACTTAAGATCTTCCAGCTGCGAGGTGAGCATGCGGTCTCAATATCACACCTGGAGGGAGTCGTTGCTAAGATGCAAAAAGACAATTCATACAACACAGGACAGGAGCGCAGTGAGGTCCGCGATGCTGCTGTGTCCACTGGTGATGACCCCATACCCAAGACCTGCCGCACTGTGGGTATCCAGACAGACAGGGAGACCTTCATTAAGAGCCCTGAGGGTGAGGGAGGTGGACTCGCTCAAAGCCCCAGTCAGAACCTACCTAAAAAACTCAACTTGGACTCTCTCGGACTTAATCTTAAAGTCGAAACGGTGCCGGGACCTCCTGGACCACAACCACCACCACCTCCTCCCCCTCCTCCTCCCCCACCCCCACCAGGTTTTTCAGGGCCACCAGTACCCCCTCCTCCTCCTCCTCCACCTCCTCCTCTGCCAGGCAACACCGGAGCACCACCACCACCTCCTCCACCACCTCCTCCTCCTCCTGGAGGTGGCCCACCACCCCCACCGCCCCCTCCCGGCCTACCTGGCAGTGGCCCACCTCCTCCACCCCCTCCTCCAGGCTTTGGCCCCCCACCTCCTCCACCTATGGGGGGGTTTAGCCTCGGCCAGAAAGTGGAGCAGTCCCCACGGAAACCTGCCGTTGAGCCTGCCTGTCCCATGAAGCCTCTGTATTGGACCAGGATACAGCTGCAGGACAATAAGTACGTATAACACTGCTTACGATGCTTTTTCCACCACACCACACTACAGAATTTAATTATATATTCTTCCCTGTAAAACTTCCAACAGTATTTGTCATGGTCAAGAAAATCTATAAATCAGCCATTATAATGTAAGTTTCCTTTTAATACTTAAAAAGTAAAAATCTGATTTTAAGGATACAAATGAGAAAGTCTAAACCAATGCTTTTGGTGTTGTCTTTGTGATTGGTCTAAACCTGTAGTTTTTAAGCACTGCGTGGGTAAAGACACAAATATCCAGTAGTCAAAAAGTGGCACTGTCACCCCAGTGAAAATGAAGCTGTCAGCATTATTACCTCTGGGCTAATGCGGTCTTAGTCTAGGCTTGAATACTCCTATTCAAAGAGATTTCAGAGATATGGTTGTTGCACCGCACTCCCTCATCTAAAGGCCCTATTGAGATACTCTGTAATAGTAAGTGGATTATCCAGACCATTTACTGTGGCTGTGGTTGTTGCCTTTGAGTGCCAGCCTTTCAGCTTTATGGCCTTGTATTTCCATGGCTGGATTAGTGGGAGAAGCTGAGATGTGGTTCGTGTTCCCTTGCTGGTTGTGGCCAGTGCTGGAGGACTAAGTGTCTACACTGCAGCAGTTTCGTGTCGGCTATAAATTTAACTATAAAGGGCCAAGTTAAGGGGCATTAAATGGGTCAGATGTTTAACTATAGCTGGATCAGCTGTGTGATCTGTGTTAATGGTGTGAAGGTCTGAGTTATGAGGGTGTGCAGTGTAAGGTTTGAAATGGTGCCCAGTGTCTGAATGTAACCTGAGATGCGGAGTACAGTGGGCAGCATGTAAGACAGACTTTGTTGAGAAGTTGCAGAAAAGTTGCAAAAAAAAAAAGGAAAGTTTAATGTTGGATCTGAATACAGTAATCGCCATAGTCCAATCAGAACATTGTCTTGGGTGTAATTTCCTGTCCCAAGCTAGTTTCTTGCATCAGAGCCATCAGATGTTCGTTGGACTTCAGAAAGAAGAGCAAAATCAAAAGATCTGGGGGTTTTTTTTGGTTTTTTTGAGGCGTTTTCACTATATCCTCAACAGAAAAACTCTTGGCTGCCCTAGATAAATGCGCTCACCTCTGCAAATGCATGCATGGAGAAACAACTGAACTTACTTGACCCTAAATCTAGTCACCGTGGAAACGCAGTTGATTGCTCTGGTATTTAAGCCACGATAAGCCTCCGAGCACTTGTGCGCTAGTGTGTTACATCTAGGCTCTCGTTTTGATTGTAAGTTGGCCTGCCAGTGTCGTAACATGTAATATCATTGGATGGTGACCTGTAAGAGGAACTGGGATGTGTGAAGAGATGAAGGGAATCTTAGGAACGCTGTCATTCCAGATTCAGTGTTTAGGATACATATATTTTGGGTTAAGCTTGCTGATTGTGGTGTTAATGTCATTTTGATTAACAGACTTGGGAAGGGGAGAAGTGGAGACAGATGGGTTGAGTTGAACTAAACAGAAAAGTAGATGTGTTTTTAACAAGTGCTCAACCATCCTCTTGACTTTAGACACCTCTTGTTCTTTCTTCTGCCTTTGTTTGTTTTTTTTTTCCATGTTACTCAGCAACTTATGAAACACAGCATTGCTTCCCTTATTTTTGTCCTTGCTGGAAATGGTGGTTTATTACAGAAACAAACTGTAATAAAGTTTTATTTTTATCGCCCGGGTTATAAACGGTGCTTTTTAAAAGTCAAGATTGCAATCATTGCTGCCAGGTTTTTGTCAAACAGCAAAATGGAAGAATGGAAACACATCAAATGAGTGTCCAAAAATAGAAATCACAGCTCAAGTAGGCTCGGCGTTGCTTGCCTGCTCTGTGAGCCGCTGTGGCTGTGATCATATGTTTTACACCCTGTAACCTCAGGTTTGATGCATCGGTCTGTATATATTAAAATACATGTTCTGTTTTTCTGTTTTTAGTAACAACACTCTGTGGTGCTCGCTGGAGGAGCCAGACATTGTCAACACCAAGGAGTTTGAGGATCTCTTCTCTAAGGCTGCACTGCAACCGAAGAAGAAGCCCCTGTCGGACAGTTATGAGAAGAAAGCCAAAACTAAGAAGGTAGCATCATTTGGTTCCACTCACTCCTCAGCTTAGGTTGTATTTTCCTGCTGTCGCAGTTTCCACTTGACTTTGAGCGCTGTGCTGAAAGCCTAATTCATCACTTATTTCTTTTGCGTATGGTTATCTTGCACATAGTGCCAGCTGAGGGCATGCTTTTTCTTTATTTAATCTAGCTTTGTTTAAAAGAGGCTCTCTGTCTGCCGCCATCTTCAGTCGTAAATCCAAGAAAGAAATAACAAAAGGTGAACCAAGAAAAAAATTGATTGCTAGCCTCATCAAATCCTCCTCCAGATTGTTGTCTGTAGTTGCCAGGTCCTACACTGGGCCAGCACTGGCTATCAAGTTCACTCCCTTATGTGTGTGTGTGTGTGTGTGTGTGTGTGTGTGTGTGTGTGCTGTTTTTCTCCCTCTGATCAGGGTCTGCAGTGTAGTGCAAGTAGGGCTTCAGAATTATGCATTTTCCCCTTTAGTGCGAGGTTAATGTTTCTTTAAAAGTTGAACAAATCAAGAAAAATCAAAAAAGATCTGCTTTCTGCCTGATTGATCCATCATTCCCTCTACCCACCAAAGACTCCTTGATGCTGTCCTGTTAAATGCTGCAACTCTGCACCTCTTGTGCAGCCAGCGCTGCGTCAGCGTCCTGGCTACCTCGTGGTCCTCACCGAGGCGTCCAAGCAGTTAAAAATCAGCCACTGCCCCAGACTTTAACCTCTAAATCCATACACATCCCCTATTCTGATCAATTTGTTAAGGCTCCACTCGGCTCCAGAGGGCCAGAATGTGTGTATGTGTACGTGCGTGCGTGTGTTTTTTGGTCCTCGATCTCCCGATTCGGTCGGGTCGCTCAGACTGTCCAACATTTGATCCATCTCAGACAGCCACATCCAGACACACATCTCACCAACTGTCTCCTGTCTGGGCTTACATCAGCCTAAAGAAGGTTTGACCCCAATAATAAAACCATGTTAAAACAAATTCATAACAATCAAAAAATTCCATGTCCAGTATAACACTTGATGTGTTTTTTTTTTTTTTCCCCCGTATTTAAAAGAAGGACCTTTAAGCCACTCGGACTGGGTTTGTTATCTGTGTTTAGACATTTTGTTCTCAGTACTGTGGATTTATTTAATTTTTTTTTTTTAATGCAGTTATTTCTGGGGTTAAAGAGGCGAGGGGAATTGTTTCTGACTGCCTTGATGTTTAGTTCACTGGAAAGGTCATCAGAATAATAGAAACTTGTTTACGTAATCATTTCCTATCCCTGAAAGTTTATACTCTGAGTGAATGGAGGAGAAATAGATGGTTTCCAAGAAGTTCAGCTGGTTAACGGCCGGATAAGAAAGAAAAGGGAGGCACATGGTTTGGGGAAGTTGGGGAGAAAGGAAAAAAGTGTGACTGAAGAATAGCTGCTTCTGAGTAGAAGAATGCTCACAGAGGTGGACACTATAGGGAAGAAGGTGAACACGGATATGTTAGATGGTGCAAAGCAGACCACTACAGGCCACTCAGCAACTGAAGAGTGTAAAAGTACTCGGGACACACAAATGTTGTTTATCATTTGTGTTGTGAGCCTTTGAGTTGGTTGAGAGCTGCCTGACAGGGTCTGCAGTATTGAAAGAGAGGCGGGCTCACAACCTCCGGGATATTTGGATGACATTGTAGCATTAGTCATGTTGTATTAAGTGATGCATGTAATTCAGTGGCAAGACTTTTCACTGATGAGTTGCAGCTGCTGTTTTAGGTTTTTATGATAGGATATCACACTTTATTTAAATTCCTTTGGGCTTACAATAAGGCTTCCACAAATTTCCTTGCGTCATCTTTCCATGTAAGTTTTGGACTGCACCATCCTAGTCCTTAGTTGCTACCTTATTTTAAGTGACGACTAATATTTTTTTAATTATCAGTTAATCTGAAGCTTAATCCCTTGGTTTTTGAATGTCAGGAATTAGTGAAATAAACTTTGCGAATGGTTGGAGCCTACAGTGATGTCTTAAACTCACAGAACAGAGAAAAAGTTATTCAATTCACTGCAAAGCTAACGTCTGTCAAGATGATCCCACACTGCTTCAGTAATGTTGAGGTCCAGGCTCTGAGGCCAGTCCATGGCTGATAGTGTTCATTCGTGTGTTTGTTCTATCCAGGTATGCTTTTACTGCATTGGCAGTGTGTTTGGGCTCATCATTATCCTGAAAAATGATGCTATTGCCAGTCAATCATTTTCCAGATGGTATTGCATGGTGGATTAAAATCTGATGGTACTTTTCTTTGTTCATAATTCCATCAATTTTTGTCAAGATCTTCAACACCACCGGCTGAAATGCAGCTTAGACCATGACCGAGCCTCCACTGCGTTTTACAGATGGCTGTAGGCACTCGCTGTTGGACCGCTCTCTTGACCTCCTCCTGTACATATTGGCAACGATTTGAACCAAAAATTTCAATTTTGGATTCATCGCTCCGTCAGACCTGTTGCAACTGATTTTCAGTCTAGTTCTTGTGTAATGTGGCATACCTCAGCCTTTTCTCCCCATTTTTTGATGGAATTCTTTTCCTATTTTTTTTACGGACATGACTGTTCATCTGCTGTAGATAGTTTTTAGGACTAATTCTTTTGTCCTGCACATGTCCAGTTTTCAAGGACTGGACTGAAAATGACAGAAAAACTTTTGGAGAAGCAAAATATAAAGAAATAAGGGCACAAGACTTTCACAGTACTGTATTTCCCATAATTGAGCTGTTAGTTAGTCAGCTATTTGTTTCAACTCTGTTTAGCTCCTATTAGGTGTTACTCAGTGAAATAAATAAACGTAGACTTCTGTAGAATACATCAAGAAGCTTCATACACTATGGGGCAGGGGTCCTTTTTTATTTTCCGTTTTCCTTTAAGCTTCTGGCAACGCTGCTCTCCCACCTCCCTCTAAGTTGTAGGAGGTTTTTTTAATAGATCTTTTTTTTTTTTTTTTTTCAGTTTTCACAAAATCTCATTCTCCCCATGTGGTCTTTTTAACACACTCGGAAGCTTCATAAATGTCTGCCCAGAACAAAGATTTAAGCCCGACAGATGAAATTAATGTCCAGTCTGATTCTACAGAATAAAACAGCGATATGGCTGATAGCTTCTCAGTTTGGTGCGATGTGTTTCTCTGCACAGTACCAGCTGATACACATGCACACTACCTGCCTCCCATCTGTCAGCACAGTCATTTTCAGTCTAATGCGGTCAGAGACTCTGTGTATGTATCTGTATTAAGGAGACTTGTTTTTCTCTATTTCTGTGTTTCTGTGTAATGTATTGTTTTTTTTTTGTGTGTGTGTGTGTGTTTGCTTGCATGAACACACCTGTGTGATGACGGCACGTCCTCAGAAGTCATTATGCACTTGCTCAGAAAGTGTTGCCAGAGCATGCTAACACCACAGCCCCGGGGCTCTGGACGGCGAGAGGAGATGAGTGGGTGGGAAAGGAATGTGTGTGTACATTATGCATATGAGCCACTTCCCCATTTTCCAGCAACTCCACACGCCAAAAGTTTTAAACTCGGGGGATACAGGCGATGCCTACATGAGTGAGTTAATCTTTATCATGTGCGCCATAGAAAAAAATCAAAGCTCTTGTTTACTCTGGAGCCCGTCTCGCTCGGCTTATTAGCATATCAAAGCTGAGGAGATGACATGGAAGAGGGCTCTCCCACCAGAGAAGACCGGACCGGACTGGACCAGGGGTATAATTGCATGCATGTGGCTTCACTCCGCTGGCTGGAGGAGGCAATGTAGTATGGGTGCCTATATGAGCGGGGGAGCAGAGGATGGGCACGTTGGTGCATTTTTGAGGAGGGCGGGAGAAATGGATGAAGATGAAGGAATAATGCTCTGTGTTTGTGTGTGTGTGCAAATATGCACATTAGTAAACACAAAAACTGCAGTTTCCTCTATGCACATAAATCAGAGCTGTATCAAGTTTATACATGGCAAGTCTCCTTTAACAAACAGCAGCTTTACAGGCTTATGGGAATAACTTATGAGCAATCATACTACGTTTATTAAAGACATATTTGAAGTCCTGGCTATGACGTGGGAGAGTGGGTGTAAGATTAACATTTCTGGGTGAGACTGGGGCTGTTGAGTATATCGCAATTGGTTATTGATGGGAAGTCTTGAACCAGTTGTTATTGTAACATTTGCCTGGGTGATTTCAGACAGATAATCAGAGAGACATCACTGCAGAGCAGACTGCTCGCTCAGACGTGGCTGTGTAAACTATCCATTCGGCTCTGATTCTGCATCACCCAGGCCACATCGCCTAACGCCGGCCACCTGCTTCAGCTCAAGGCTCTGACATCCCAGTGTCTCCTTCCATGATTTTGTTTATTTTCTTAGACTGCTCGCTTTTTTCTTTCACTTTCTTTTGACTCGTCTGCTACGCGAGCATCCACAGCAGCGTCGAGTTGGTTCTCTTTTTATCCACCGGAGGGAGCCATTAGCTATTGGTGTCTACCTGTCTCAGCATCAGCATCTCCCGTCTCCCTCCACCTACCCAAGCTGTTTGCGTGTCTGAAGGCAAGCATCCAGCATCACTTGTCTTTTTTCATTAACTTAACTGTTTGGGCTAATTGGCGAGTTCTGCAGCCACGGTGAGCGGGAAGGTTCCTGCGCTGCTTTTAGTGCAGCCCATCCAGAGTGGTTAATTAGAGGTGTTGGGAAAGCCTGGTACTCAGCCGTCTCGAGTCCCCAGAGTAGGAGATCCGTAGTGATCCAGGTAATAGAGCTGGAAGCAGCATGGCACCCACTAACGCCCTGTAATGCAATACCCACTTCTAAGGCTTCTGCTCTCCAGCTCCCACTGGACAGCCCAGTAGCCGACAACACCATAATACCTAATGAAGAAGCCTGACACATTAACTTTTAGAGCGGGGCTTTACCTTGCCAAAACTTTCTCTGGTTTTACAGCTAATTCAGTCATAAGTAATTGTGACCATGTGTAGGCACAAATAAAAATCCTGTGAATTTATAGTTTGTTATAAAAGCACTGCTTCTCTTTGCCTTGCTCTTCAAGACTGTCCTTTTATGGTGCCACTTTTGCCTTTGTACTTTCACTGCGACTTGATATTTTTTGATTATATCTCACACATGTTCTCTGGTAAACCGGAGGAGGTGCTTTTCTAACTTTGCTCCCTCATTAATGCAACTGGACAAAGAGGGTCCCAGCTATGTGTGCGCGCTCCACATTTCCCGGTCTTTTGCGTCATGATGATGGGTTATCACAGTTAGTGTTGATTAGTTCGGTCATTTGGGTAAATCCCGGTGATTCGCCGAATGCTTGGGCTAACTGGGGCCTTCAGGCACTCTGTCTCACTCATCGTCTATCATCTGCTTCCACAGCCTCGGAAGGGACTTGGTGGATTTTACCCACCCTCTCATGTCACCCTCTCAATGAACTTTATATCCACTGTTTGTTCCTCAGTTTATTTCATGTCAATTTTTGAACAATTAGGGACAATTTATGTGAAGAGTAATTGTCCTGTTAAAAAATGAGGTGTCATTTTTTTCTGAAACCTGCATTTCATATTTTATTTTTTCCCCCTCCTGACTCTATTAATACTTAATAATGCAAATGATTTTATTTTAGGGTTTTTTTGTGTGTTTTTTTTTTCTCTAGATTATCAAGCTGCTGGATGGGAAGCGTTCACAGGCGGTTGGCATCCTGATATCAAGCCTGCATCTGGAGATGAAAGACATTCAGCAAGGTGAAAAAAAATCTTTTCCAATGTCAGCCTGTTGAACACGCCTGCAAGCTTGCAAACACCATATTATTTTCTTAGCTTTCACAGAAGACACTCATATTCAGATTCAGTAGTAATAAACTACATTTACTCTCCTATACAACAATAAAATGGGTATGACTCCTGAGGAGATGAGATAGTGAACTTTGCTGCCGAGAATTATTTCCAATGTCTTGACAGGTACTAATTTGTAACTCTAGATCCTTTTTCTGGATTAATTTGTCTTTCAAGTGGAAAGTGGATGATTTTTCCAGTTACCACAGTGGGGAAAGAAAATGCCTCAATTTGTCAAAATGTGAGACGGCAACAGTGGGATGAAAGCAGCCTTTCACTTTTTCTGTTAGGCCTCCTGGACTGGTTAAAATCATATTGCCATCTCCTTCATTTAAAGAGCTGAATAGATTGATTGCATTCTTAGCTGTTCTGTGGAAAATGCAGGCATATGTGTGAGTCTAAGTGTCTGCATGGGTGAGTAAACACATAGTATGTGTGTTGGGGACATCATAGGTGGGCCAGGAATTAGTCCGGTCCTGGGACTGTGGCGGAGAATGCCTGCCGCCTGCTTGTCTGAGCATGCGGCCAGCAGATCTGTTTATTGTAGCCAGTGACGGTTTCCACAAGCCTAATGGGACTGACACCCCACTAATGATCTAAGCATGTACAAAACCACGTTCCACAGTTAGCAGACACTGCGCTACCACATAAAACCAACTCAAACACAAGCCAAAAAGCACATATACCAGGACAATCATCTTGTTTAGACCCCCCCCCCCTTCAGTTCCCTTCAGTTCAGTTTCTCTTCTGTTCCAGTGTCAGTTTGGTAAAAAGGGCTGCTCACACCCAGCGTGAGGCTGCTTCTTTGTACTTTAATGGGAGGTGTATGTGAAATGGACAATTTGAATCTGACAATGAAGGACAGCACCTTAATAAGCACTTCTGAAGGTTCTAGTCCCTTGCCTCGCCTGCTTGCCTCCCCTTTGTTGCCAAATTAAAAGGACATGGTACATGTAATGTAATTACAGCTACTAGGGAGGGAGCGAGTGGGAAGCAGGGAAGTAGAGAAGGCAACACTCTGCTTAAGAGCGAGGGGGTCAACTGCACTGCGTCGAAGTGACTGGGTGACCTCAAGGGCCACCATGGTTCAAGGGCAAAAGGAGGCTCTCCCCCACACACCATCTCACCACAACACACACACATGCGAGTGAAAAGTGGAAGGAGAGGGTGTGAAGCCGTTGGCAGGCACGCTTTGATCTGTCGGTGTGGAGAGATATCCGGCTCCCCTCGGATCAGAGTGCTCCTGTGCACACTGGAGCAGGCCCCCCTTTGGCGGGTGATTGACGGCTGCATGGCTGAGGGACTGAATAATCCACTCTAATAAGATGTAGGAAATGGACCTCCAGCGTTTTCTCTGATCCAGACGTTGGGACCACATTGACAGCTTCTCTGCAGCAGACCAGCTGGGAACAAGAATGCTAATTGTTACCTTGTTAGGTGGAAGTAGTTGTTGGCTAAAATTGTTAACATTATCTGTGCCAGTTTAATACATGAGGCATTCAACTGATACCAAAAGTGTTTTCACTACAGACTTATTTTTAATGTTTTGATAAACAGAAGGCAAGTGCCATTTAGTTCCAGTATATTTAAGAGAAAGGGCCTCCCCGCTTCCACTGATGTCTACATCGGTGGTTGGAGACTGCACTACAGCCCAGCAGAAAAAGCTGTTTACTTGATTTTGGGTTGAACTGTCCCTTTAGAGACTTCATTTACCTCTTGTGGGTCAAATAAGTGTTCATTTTTGTACCTACATCCTTTCAGTTTACCTGATGACCTGTAGTTTACGGTGGCAAATGTTTACAACCTTTAGCTTGAATTTGCAATATAATTGCTGATATTCGTTTGTGACTGCTTGACTCATTGCCTCTGCGGTCATAGAAAGCATGACAAAAGGCGAGCAGTCACACTGAGTAGCTTATTTCAGAGCAGCAGGCTGTGCACAGCCCTTTTCGACTGACAGCACCCATCAGCTGATCCAAAAGCCAGCCACTCCACCCCGTGTCCCCCAATGTGTGATGACCCTACCCACTTCCCTCTGGGTCACAAAGCTGTGAACCTATGACACACAACAGGCGGGCGTCTCTCTCTTTTTGTGACTGTTCCATTTTGTCTTTCGTGTCCACACTCAAACAACAAAGTGTGTAGGATATGTTTTCACTTTTTTTCTGCTCCATCGTCCTCTGTTTCTGCTTAGTTCACTGTCTACTGCCCGCCTCAAAGTCATTATTTGCTGGTGGTGGTTGTAGCTGTGAGCTCTGAGGTTAAGCAGTTTCAGGCTTTCCTTCCTTTGTCATGTCGAGGAGCTTCGTCCCCCAGTTTGCTTGTCCCATGACTAGAAGGAAGGAGAGGAGCTTCAGTGTGTGCTCAGCATCTGTGGTCTCAGACTCAGTCTGCTCTGCATATCTCTGCAGCCACAGCCTGGCCACACTACCAGCTTTACTACCTCAAGCTAATATTGTAAATTAGGTGTATAATTCAGCTAAATGGCAAGTGAATTATGTATCTTAGCTGTTGGTGCACATGTGGTGTAGCACCCTGGTTTTGGTCAAATATCTTTCTTTGTTTTACTGGTTTGGGCAATATTTTTTACATATAATGTGAATATAAGCTCTCTTCTATAAAGGTGCCACAAATGCATTATTCAGTCTTTGACTAAATTAAAGGCCTGTTGTGAGTCTGTTCTTTAAGTAGTGGCAACTCAGATGGCTGCCAACTTGATCCAGGATTTTATCCATTTATAACACCGACTGCTTCTAACAACTCCCCGTACTGTTATCTTTACCAGCTGTTCTTAATGTGGACAATTCTGTGGTGGACTTGGAGACAATTGAGGCTTTATATGAAAATGTAAGTACTGTGCATGCAACATAAAAAAAGTAATGAGAAGGATGAGGCTCGAAAGTTGTGACAAGTTTAAAGCAAAGCTTGATAACACCTACATTGGGGAAAATAATTATTTCATCCCCTGCTGAATTTGTGAGTTTGCTCACTTCCAAATAAACCAACAGTCTCTCATTTTTATGGTGGTTTCATTTTAATGGAGAGAGAGAGAATATCAACCAAGAATCCAGAAAACACACATTAGATAAAAACTATAAATTGATTTGCATGTCACTGAGTGAAATAAATATTTGATCCCCTACAGCTTAGCCAGAATTCTGGCTCCTGCAGATTATCCGTTTGACCATATGGCACACAGACCTCAAAAAAATCCATCAATTAATTGCAGATAGTCCTGATCTCAACTCGTTATGTGTATAAAACACACCTGTCCAGAGAATCAGTTTCTTCCATTCCAACCTCTCCACCACCATGGGCAAGACCAAAGAGCTGTCAAAGGACATCAGGGACAAGATTGTAGACCAAGATTGTAGACCATCAGCACAAAGTTTGGTGAGAAGGTTAACAAGTGAAATATAAAATGACCACAGAAAATCTGTGGAGAGCTCTGAAGCTTGGAGTTGCCAAGCAGCAGCCAAGAAACCTGTAGGATTTAGAGAGTTTCTGTGAAGAGGAGGGGGGCCAAGATCCCTCCTGAGATGTGTGCAAACCTGGTGACCGACTACAAGAAACCTCTTACTGCTGTGCTTCCAACAAGAGTTTCTCCACCGAGTCCTGAGTCATGTTTTTAGTCATTTTTTTGGGGATCAAATACTTATTTCACTCAATGGCATGTAAATCAATTTATAACTTTTTATGTAATGTGTTTTTTCTGGATTTTTGGTTGATATTCTGTCTCTCTACATTAAAATGAAACTACCATATAAATTAGAGACTGCTCTTTTTTTTTGGAAGTGAACAAACTTAAAATTTCAGCAGGGGATCAAATAATTATTTCCTCCACTGTACATGTTGTTAATCAAACAAATAAGGTTTACATATGTATCTTAAAACCTTAACTAAAGGTTAAAGTACTTATATTTCACCAGAATATTTCCGGTATTGACGCATATCTTGGTAATGACCTTTGCATTGTGTGTCTCCATAGAGGGCCACCACCGATGAGATGGAAAAGATAACGAGACATTATGAGACTTCCAAAGAAGATGAAGTCAAACTGCTGGACAAACCTGAACAGTAAAATTTAGTTTTTTTTTACACATTGGAGCATCATTTGCATTTCTACACAAAGTCTGTATTCTTATATAGTCTTCTATACCTTTGTGTACGTGCTAAAATCTCCATTTAATAGCCACCGCTTCAGTAGTTTTTGTCAGGGTTAAGCGGCTCCAGGCCAGTTAACGAGGCCTGGACCCAGCGGTGCCATTATGCCTGGCCTTCCTATTTCCAGTGTTTGACCAGAGCTGTCACTATAGCCTCCTGAGTCATCCCTACTCAGTGTCTACCTCCATCAGCAGGGTCTAATCACACAGGATGTTACCAATCCGCTCCCCTCCGACACGGCACTGTTTACATAAGTCGTCCCGCATCAGGCCAGAGCTACCTTTGATCAGTCTCCGTGTGCCGCTCGCTGCTTTCCTCCACCCGACCCCGTAGACCTTTCAAACCCAGCCGAGCAGCACCGCTCATGACTAGCAGCTGCCTGCCTGCCTGTGAACACCAACACTGACTCAGTCAGTCTGCCTGGGGAAGCTCGTCCTGCCAAGGACCCAAAATAGTTCTTCCTGTTAGACATTTTGTTTAATTCTGTCATAACACATCACACCCCATTCCTTTCCACCCCCTTCTCATCCTCTCTCTCTGCCCCTCCTCCCCTTTTGTTTTCCAGGTTTCTCTATGAACTCTCTCAAATTCCTGACTTTGCAAGCCGAGCACGCTGTATCATCTTCCAGTCAGTGTTCCTCGACACCGTCTCGTCTATACGTCGCAAGGTGGAGATAATCTCCAATGTCAGCAAAGTAAGAACATCACATTAACAAATTTGGCTTTAAAAGTGTCAGCCTACAAGAACTAACCCCAAACCAACTCTGTGTTTGTGTGTATCAATGTCAGGAATTGCTTGAGTGCAACAGTTTGCGGGATATAATAGGTCTCGTTCTGGCCTTTGGGAACTATATGAATGGAGGGAACAGGACGAGAGGTCAGGCTGATGGCTTTGGACTGGAGATCCTTCCCAAGCTAAAGGACGTCAAGAGCAGGGTAATGCAACAATTAAAGGCTCAAAATCTTACCGAAGTAGCATAATATCCTGGTGAGTATTGGTTAATTGAGCTGATACAAGCACTTATATCTTGAGTGTCTTTTATTTTTCCTTCAGGACAATCACATCAACTTAGTGGATTACGTGGTTTTATACTACCTGCGTAATTTTGACAAGGTAAGTTGATCAAATTAAACAAAAAATAAATAAATGTATTAAATGGCTTTTGATTAACATTGAAGTAATTTTATGTTTGTTTCACTATTCCAGCATGCTGGTACAGAAAAGAGTGTATTCCCTCTGCCGGAGCCTCAGGAGTTCTTCCAGGCTTCTCAGGTTAAGTTTGATGACCTCGCCAAAGACCTCAGAAAACTCAAGAAAGATCTGACTGGTACGACGTGTATAAGTACACTCATTTTTACCACATTGAATTTATTGCTTAGGTTATCTTTGTTGCATAGTAAATCAGTCAGTGTAATTGTATACATTGCCATCTTTCACCAGAGCAGTTTAAATGCAAATGTACATCCCTTGGACTCTTCCCTCCCTCTGCAGGGAGGTTTCTGGGTTAATTCAGGACCTTGGACGGCCTGAGGGAGCTTTTCCCAATTTCCAGACATTGTATCTTAACAACCGTGTCATCATAACACGACAGGCTTTCCTGTTACAGGACTAGTGGCGGGGCATTCGGGAGCATCTTTATATCTTTGTCTCCACAGCATTTAAAGCTAGAGTAAAATCCAAAAAAACAAATTCCAGGTCACTGAGGATACATAAGAGGAACAATAGGGGGATTAAAAATTAAATGCACTTTTGATGTTCTGTGCTGGTAGTGGCCTGGGCGCCGAGCCACTCAGTAACCCAGCCAACCAGCCAGTTAGTCTTGGCCAGGGCCATGCGGAGGTTAAAGGCGATGCCCCCCAGTGCCCCTGGTGTCTGTCGTTATTTAAATCAACCAATAATACGGCATATGAAAGCAATTAGATATGCTCCACAGCTCTCCCCTACGTCTTTCAGATTGCTGTTAAAGCCCTCTCCTCTCTGACCCGAGGGAAAAATACAAAGAGTCTACTAAAGTACCCAGACCCACCTCAAGCTGTCACTCATTTATTAGGAAAAATGGAAGACCTGAAGACAATAAATGCAACACAAGGGCCCTCGTATTTGATCTCTACTGCAACACAGTCTGGCACAATAGTCCTTAGGGGTATTTGCATCACAGGGCAGGCCTTGGATTCTGGATGTTTGCTGAGCTCCACCTATGACTCCCACCATTTTTATCCTCTCCAGCCGCCAGGAATAAATATTTATGCCAGGCTATTATAAACCAGCCTAAAGAAAGCAACTGGTCTTAATTATAAAGCTAACACAGATCACTTCCATCCACATTGGGAACACTGTCTGACACTGAGAAACTAACACTGGATTTACTTTGATTTACTTGCACTGTTTGACTTTGGTAAGCAAGGCCGCCTGCCCCTCACCTGATCCTGAGGTGGTGACTGCAGTGGTCGGCAGTGTTTTGCCCTCCAGCCTTGGGTCAAAGGTGAGGAGATGTGATGCTAAGAGTGAGACCTTCATCCCTGCTGAGCTTAATCCCACTCTTCCATAACACTTCTGATGGGGTTTCTGTGTGTCACGGACACATTTAAGATACTGTATATAAGTCTATGTTTCTGGGCTTTGCTATTCATCAGTGATGCTCCGGAGAGAGCTGCCGTCCACTTGGCTGCCCTCTTCTTCACTGGCTTGTGCAGAAACATGATCCTCTTTTGATGGGGCTTCCTGTTTGGGAAGAGGGTGATGACCTCTTTCTGTGCTGCTCTCAGAGGGAGAGGGATGAGTGAGAGGCCACAAGGAGCTAAACCTACTGTAGGAGAAAGGGCTTTTATTTTGTTCATGCCACGGTTAATTTGTACATTAATCTCTGGGCTAAAGATTAGGTTTATCATTAAAACTGTGTATGCTTGAAGTTCTTAAATCTTCTTGAAATTCCTTTTGACTTCTAGACCAGCAACTACCTACTAAAAGATCTCTAATGGCCACATAATTGAACCAGACAGATGGGAAGGGATGCAACCAAATGAAATAGGATCAAATAAAAAGAAACAGTCAGAGCTCATTTGCTGCTCAGGGGAGTTTAGTGTTTCACAGAAGTCCTGGCCTAGGTTAGGCATTCATCACAGTGGCAAATCAGACAGTGTCTTGATTTTAAATGGCCTTTAATGTCAGGTTCAGGCTGGGCCTTTAGCCTGAGGTCTGTTTTACGACAGAGCCTCGACTCGGAGCAGCGTGAGTGAATTCAGCGTGCAGAAGTAATGTAGCCTCACTATTGACCAAACAAGGCAAAAATCTTGCTACATTTGGATGTTTTTCATGTTTGTTAATTTGTTGCAAATAATCGTGCAAGATCCTGGCTTCTTAAATGTGAAGAAATCTGTCAGTACACCACAAAATGCATTTATCCTGGTCCATGTTGCATGCCCAGATAATGGATGCATTTTAAATATAACATCTGTTTGCATGCCAACCCTCTTTTTTTTAAAAAAAAAAAAAAGATTATAGATTATTTTTCTACATGTTAAACTGGACTGACAGATATAGACAAAAACAGCGCACTGAGAAAGCACTTTTTTTTTTAATGCATTTTGAATCCATATTTCAATGCTGCTGCTCATATTCTAAGTCCTGCCTGAAGCCTCTACCTGTCAGTGCCGTGTTTTCCAGCAAAAAAATGGAGAAGAGTTGTAGTTAGGTGGATATGAGTTGATTTATGAGGGATGGAAAGGAGAGAGAACGCCTTACCTTTTCCCTCAGGCAGTCTCCTGGCTGGCCTTGCCAAGAGGTGATAGTATTTTTCATCTCTTAGAAAGGAGAGCTGGATACTGACAGACCACTGGAACTAAAGATAATTGGAGATCAGTGAGAGAATTCACTTTCCAGGTATAAATAACTAGAATGTGCCAGGGCTGGAGCATTGTACCGGTTTAACCTCTGGAAGGGGGGAAAGAAAAAAAAGAAGCAACAAAGCTTATGAAGTTTACAGTTACATTCTACATGTATCTGAAATAAAAAAATATAAAATAATTATTACATTAGTTAAAATTTTCTTCTGCTGAGGAGGGATCTGATCTTTCAGTGTTAGAAGAAGAATCTCCTGTTTACTGTGTGTCTCCTTCTCTCTGTTGTTTGCTTCCTCAGTGTTTTTTTTGTTTTGTTCTTTTTGTTTGTTTTTTGTTTTTGCTCTGTCATGAACTTAGAGCATCATGGCCACATTTCTGAGACAGAGCCATTCATCAAGCAGCCATGGTTGAGATCTTGTGGTGTTCCGCAGAGTCTCCATCCACTGTTAAGCATTGTCTGTAAATCGACTTTCCATAGTTGTGAATTGTCTTGGCTCGCCGGGATTTCCTGGTAGCTTCAGCAGGGGCTCTTGCTTACAGCAGTAAAAATCATAAGTACATGTTAACATCAAAGTCACCCATTTTGCAAACCGCACAGGGTAAAAGCTGGAGCAAAAGTCTGTCTTTCTTGTTTGTTTTTCTTCCCGCTTGCTCCCTCACCACCACCACCCCCACTTTACCCGCAGCTGTTGGCCTGTTACCTCATATTATGCAACAAGAAGTCTCACATTTACATATAATGGATTCGCCAGTGTCTGTTCAGATATGTAAATGCATGTTTTCTAAGTGCTGCTTGAGTGCCTCTGGGAGTCAGCTGTGTTTACTCTGCTTATCCTCCCTGTTACTGTACCAATGGCTGTTCTTGGATCTGTTTATAGGTATCGCTAAAATTTTACTTTGGAAAACAAATAATGGTTTGCCGGTTAAACATTGTCCACAAAACCGGTCTCTAATCAGTGATGTGACTCATGTCTTGATACCAGCTACACTAGCAGCCCAGTCCCAGTGCTGCTGTGTAAATCTGTTTGTAGTAACGGTGACAGGGATTTAAAGGGCAGAGATGTGGTCGTCTGGACAGGCAAAATGTAAAAATCATCTTTGTATATTCTGCTATGTCCATTGAATGTTTTGCTTTATAAATTGTGCGTGTATACATTATATATGATGCGGTACCTCTGGTGGTAATTTGAGTGATAAGTTAATTAGTTTAGTCGGCCTCTGTTGTAATTGTAATTGCATTTTTGTGATATATTATTTTTAGGTACACTTCTGTTTGTTTTTTTTATTATTATAATTTCTAACTAAAGATTTAAAAAAATGCATTTGTAATGCATCAAGACTATTAATTCACATGGGGTTACAGCTGAATAAATACTGACAATTTACAATAATAAACAATCAAAGGTACATTAAGAATTTAAAAACTTCCATGAAAACACATTAGAGCTCAATTTTTATTTTTATTTTTTTTAAAGGCCCAATTTTTGTATATGTTTGCGATTAACACACTTAAATTCACTGCCCCATTAACACACACTTTGACTTTATTTTTCACTGAGGAGAAAACTGTTAATATCTGCAAAGGCCCTTAGGATCTGAGGTCTTCTGTCTGGCCTGATGGCGTCAGTCATTTACGTGCAGGAGAGTCCTCCTTCCGATCGCACTTTTCCAAAAACTGCATTATCACTCCAAGACAATGTCTCAAACTCAAGCCCTGAGCTTTTATTCTTTACAGCTGTTGTGTTTTTTGTGGGCTTCCTCCTTGCAGCCTTTGCTGTCTGGACCACATTTGGAAGAGAGCCGCCTCTAAATTGTAGACTTGCTGTTTTGAACACTTTTTTTAATGGGTCCTTTAGAGTTGGGGGATTTTTGTTAAGGAAACGTGGTTTGTCCAAACAGGATATTTTGGTTGTCGTGTTTGTATGGTTGCTGAATTCTCTTTTATTTTAATAACTGCTGGCCCCCGCTTTCCTTGAATTTAAATAGCGCCCTGGATTCCAGACTGTGTGGCTGTTGCATAGTTGCTTCTCACTTTTAATGCTGGGATGTTGTGTTTCCTGTCTCATTTAATAAGACATCCAGTAAATAAAAGAAGTAATAGACAGAAGTACAGGTGCAGCAGCTCCGCATGCAAACATGTGAGAGCCAAACCAAGATCTTAAAGCGGCGGCGTAGTGAAGTGAGACTGCGGCCAGACCTGTTAATGCTCTTGTTCTGTTGCAGAACTATTTAGCTATGCTGTCATAAGCAAGTTTAGGTATTTATTGCTTCCATTAATGACTTACAGGTTGAAGGATTGTGCAAAGCTCTTTTGCCAGGCGTCTGTGTGTATAGTTACAGTCAAGAGGAAATGGGGAAAGGTTCGGCTGGAACGCGCTCACTCGCGGCTGTTTCCTCTGAACCTGTGTGAGTTGGATCATTTGGCACGACAGAGAAAAAACATCCACAAACGGCAAACACATCTGCTGCTCTCACATATACGGGCGGCACTCAAGGTAGAATACAATGCAGTGTAGCGGTACACAAATGGAATGGTCACCATTGTGCAGATTGGTTTTAAAATGTTAAATTAAACCTCAATAATGTGCAAATCAACATAAAACTGATATTAAATTAGGGGAATGCTCCCCGCCTAAAGTATAAGCTTAAATGAGAGGATAAGGAAGAAAACTTTTATAACTATATAACTAACAGACAAATTACACTGCAGGGTTTGTTTGTTTTTTAAGTGATCTTTTTGTTTGTTTTACTGCACTTTTTTGTACTTAATCAGTTGGTTTCATGGTGATATCTGTTAATATTTTTATTTCTGTAAAAAAAAAATACTTGTTTAATGCACAGACTTAAAATAAATAGCAGTTTTCTCAGAATGTTTTTCTTTACACTCTGAACCTAAAGTATTTACTTCACTTTTACATGAGGGTTTGTTCATATACTACACCACACTAATAAAACATAAAATATAGAATTTCCTTGATAATTGCAAGTTCAGCCCTCAATAACAGGCACTTTAACACTTTTGTCAAAAAATATTATAAAAGGTTCCTCTCACTTTAAGCCCTTCTTTCCTTCTGTTTCAATAGTTTTGGTTAATTAATCCTTTTCCCTCATCCCGTTATTTATTTATTCAGTTTTTTTATTCTTTCTGTTTACTAGCATGCGAGAAGGATGTGGAGAAAGTCTGCGCTAACTCATCAGACGAACACCTGCAGCCTTTCAAGGAGAAGATGGAGGGGTTCGTCTGTGCTGGTGGGTGAAGCCAATGTTTTCCGATTTATCTGTAGCAAAGAGAGAAATGGGGTTTTTTTCTTCTTCTTCTTTGTCATGATACTGTAAATATTCTTCCTTTTAATCTGTGGAACTGATGGCTAGTGGGTGAACCGTTCTCTCTGAGAATCACCTCATTTCAGGGAGCTTCTTTTACCTATGCAAATCCTCAGGGGAATACAAAAGTTACAAAAATGCAAAATCATGATAACATATAAAATAAAATAAAATATTTGCCAAAAAATAAAGCAAGAAAAAGATTAGTATTTGAATGCAGCGCATTAAATCAGTGATGTTAGCCATACACGGCCCCAGCATCTATAGGGCCAGTATGTGTAATCCTTGGCTCTCCTTTACAAGTTTTCCTCACTAACTATTTTCTACTGCTGAGAAAATGAGGGTGCTGTCAGTCAGGATGAGGGATAAGTTGCTTAATCTTCTTTCACTCCCTTCAAATGACACTCTAAAGTCCTTTCCGTCAGATAGCTGTAATGGATGTTTGCCCTTGCTCGTGCTCGTGCTCGTGCTCGTGCTCGTGCTCGTGCGTTGGCCTGACTCCTGTGAAGCTGTTTAAAAAATAAAAAATTTCAGTGTCTTTAAAGATGAAACATTCATTTGGACAGAAGATTTACAACCAACGAGATGGCCGTGAAACCGAGCTTGGAGAGACAGAAAGGCCCCTCTTTTCACCCCGACACACAGCATGGGTCCTTTTTAAAAGAGGGAGCTGTAATTATGTTTTTTGCTATGTCAGACAGTCAGCTAGTTGGTGGAGAATCCGTCTCCTGGTGCATGTGGGTGTTTTTGTTCTTGCTGAGAAGGGGCGTCTCAGTGCCCTGTAAGACAGCATGAGGACAGGAGTCTACTGGCCCGTAGAAGAGATCACGTTGCGTTTAACATGGGTCCTATGTACTCTTGGCTTCCATAAAGCTGGCAGGGCATCTTTGGCTGCGGCCTAATAAAGCCAGACTCGCTTCACTGGATCATTCTTGGGGACCACCGTGACAGGAGGAGAGCTTCCCCTACAAACTCAGATCATCTCGTCATCCGTCTCTTTTCTCACCCAGATATTGGGGAAGTTCCCCAGTACTCTGTGACATTTCCCTTTTATCAAATCCACAAATGACACTTTAGGGAGGATGAGAATTCCTGGAAATTACCCAAAAGGAAGGGTACAAGGAATCCCACCACAAAGTATCTTTAATATTGTGATGACTGTGTAGAAAATGTCATGAGCTATGACTGCCCATTGACACCCATGTGCTGCTTCATGTTTGTTTTATTACACACGGCCCTTCCTCTGCATCTCATGTAAAATCCTTGAAAACAGCTAAGTTGCCACAATCTTTCGTCCCGCTGTCACATCCTTAGGTACTAGTGGCTGGATAAATGATAGTGTGGTACTAGAAAGTGGTCAGTGAGCCAGTTGAACCCTCTCGATACCCAAACACGGATATTTGAAGATAATTACCTGACTTCCATTAACATACATTTACCTAAATCATTTGCTGGGAGCCTTTCTTTTTTGTGCAACTCCCTTCATTATAGAGAGAAATGAGAACAAAAGCATAATGCAGTGTGTGCAGAAACTCCAAGCAGGGCCTGCAGGTGAACCCAAGCGCTCTGCTCTCCCAGATCTGAACTCGCTGATCCATTCTCTTCTAATACTGATCCTGTTTTTTGCTCTGTCGTTGTTTTTGCCTTCTTCCAAGCTTAGTACTATAGTATATACCCTCTGGAATTTCTCTTACATACAGGTGCTGGTCATAAAATTAGAATATCATGAAAAAGTTGATTTATTTCAGTAATTCCATTCAAAAAGTGAAACTTGTATATTATATTCATTCATTACACACAGACTGATATATTTCAAATGTTTATTTCTTTTAATTTTGATGATTATAACTGACAACTAATAAAAACCCCAAATTCAGTATCTCAGAAAATTAGAATATTACTTAAGACCAATACAAAAAAAGGATTTTTAGAAATGTTGGCCAACTGAAAAGTATGAACATGAAAAGTATGAGCATGTACAGCACTCAGTACTTAGTTGGGGCTCCTTTTGCCTGGATTACTGCAGCAATGCGGTGTGGCATGGAGTCCATCAGTCTGTGGCACTGCTCAGGTGTTATGAGAGCCCAGGTTGCTCTGATAGTGGCCTTCAGCTCTTCTGAATTGTTGGGTCTGGCGTATCGCATCTTCCTCTTCACAATAGCCCATAGATTTTCTATGGGGTTAAGGTCAGGCGAGTTTGCTGGCCAATTAAGAACAGGGATACCATGGTCCTTAAAGCAGGCACTGGTAGCTTTGGCACTGTGTGCAGGTGCCAAGTCCTGTTGGAAAATGAAATCTGCATCTCCATAAAGTTGGTCAGCAGCAGGAAGCATGAAGTGCTCTAAAACTTCCTGGTAGACGGCTGCGTTGACCTTGGACCTCAGAAAACACAGTGGACCAACACCAGCAGATGACATGGCACCCCAAACCATCACTGACTGTGGAAACTTTACACTGGACCTCAAGCAACGTGGATTCTGTCCTCTCCTCTCTTCCTCAGACTCTGGGACCTTGATTTCCAAAGGAAATGCAAAATTTACTTTGATCAGAGAACATAACTTTGGAGCACTCAGCAGCAGTCCAGTCCTTTTTGTCTTTAGCCCAGGCGAGACGCTTCTGATGCCGTCTCTTGTTCAAGAGTGGCTTGACACGAGGACTGCGACAGCTGAAACCCATGTCTGCATACGTCTGTGTGTGGTGGTTCTTGAAGCACTGACTCCAGCTGCAGTCCACTCTTTGTGAATCTCCCCCACATTTTTGAATGGGTTTTGTTTCACAATCCTCTCCAGGGTGTGGTTATCCCTATTGCTTGTACACTTTTTTCTACCACATCTTTTCCTTCCCTTCGCCTCTCTATTAATGTGCTTGGACACAGAGCTCTGTGAACAGCCAGCCTCTTTAGCAATGACCTTTTGTGTCTTGCCCTCCTTGTGCAAGGTGTCAAAGGTCGTCTTTTGGACAACTGTCAAGTCAGCAGTCTTCCCCATGATTGTGTAGCCTACAGAACTAGACTGAGAGACCATTTAAAGGCCTTTGCAGGTGTTTGGAGTTAATTAGCTGATTGGAGTGTGGCACCAGGTGTCTTCAATATTGAACCTTTTCACAATATTCTAATTTTCTGAGATACTGAATTTGGGGTTTTCATTAGTTGTCAGTTATAATCATCAAAATTAAAAGAAATAAACATTTGAAATATATCAGTCTGTGTGTAATGAATGAATATATATACAATATACAAGTTTCACTTTTTGAATGGAATTACTGAAATAAATCAACTTTTTCATGATATTCTAATTTTATGACCAGCACCTGTATGTTCAACCCTAAAATTTAGTGTTTATTTGATCTTGTTTACAGATTTCTCTGGAATATGGTGGTGTAAATTTAACAAAAATCCTCCCAGATCACACTTCTTCTTCTTTTTAACACATCTACTCAACCACTGTTTTGTTTGCCTTTTTATTGGAAGCTCTTTGAAACCTCTGGGGATGCAGACACTGGCATATTTTTCATGTTGAATATACACCATGACTAATTGAAAACAAATTCCTGCTTTTTATCTCAGCTTGCGTAAATCTCATTTCACCGGCTCTCCTTGCAAAATGCGTGTGCATCATCACCTCCTTGAGCTTCCTTTGTTGTCAGTGAGTCAGTAACCAAACCTCCACTTGTTCAGTTCTGACTGTGAATTACGTCGATGAAATAAAATTTGTGTGTAACAACTGTCCAAGGAACCCGTTTTAAATCAAGTCTTTGAGCTGCGTCTCTGTTCAGCCCAGGTTGTTGGTAGGGGATGAAAAAGTGTGTTTTAATCTTCAGCATCACTCTCACACTGCTCTATATCTCTTTGTCATCTGGCTACTCTGTAAAGTGGCAGTTTGGAAAAGTGTGTCAGAGTTTTAAAGCCTCACTTTATTGTCCTTCTCAGCATGCGCGTCTCATAACTTTCTAGTTAGCGACTAGTGGTTTCATGTTTGCACAGGGAGTGGAGGAAGAGAAACTTCACACATCCTCTCCCTCTCTGGGCCAATCTCTCTTGCGCGCTCCGTAAACCCTCCCTCCCAGCTCCTGTGCCACCTCTGCAAAGTTGCACCGGAGGGGTACCTCAGGCGCCAGCCTAACCCCCACTGAGACTAACGCCATTGGTCACGGCCCCTCTCCTCTTCCCCCTCCTCCCTTTATCCCAGACACTGCCACCCCCCTTCATTAGGTTTACCTTAACCCTCTTGCCCACATACATGTTTAAAAAGAAAAAAAAGAGAGAGATGAAAAGTAAACCGGGTGGTTGATCGAAGGCTTTAGTTCACCTTCTCCCAGAAGACCCCCAAACCTGCCTTTGAACAATTTTTTGGAGACTTCCCCCTCTTAAATCTTCAAGTAGGAAAGGTCCCCCATCATTGTAAAAAAGGATGAATCTGGAAAAATGCTATAAATCTGAGATCACAGGCACTCTCTGGCCCTAGATAAATTCTTGCACCTCGGCCTGGCCCGCCGCACACATCTGCCTTGCATTTAGACACTTTTACATGGCAGGAGTCCACAGGACCCTCCAGTTCCCAAGCTTCTCTGCTCACCCCAGCTTCAGCACTGCATCGAAAGTGCACACACACACACACACACACACAAACTCCACAAAGAGACCTCCACCTCTAAGCTGGGGCATCACACACACACTCCCGTGCGTCAACACACAGAAGTATGTCAAACTTTACAATGTGCTTAACAGACACTTGGATAACATGCTCACTGTGTCAATGACATCTCAACCCACAGCCCTTCTTCTTCTCCCCTCAGCTTCAAGGATGATTAATGAGCACAGCGCCCTCCTCTGGAGTCAGCTTTCAATGAAACATTTGGTTATCCGTGTCTACACAAGCCTCATAATCTGCCCCACGACCTGTCTAAGTGTTTTCTTTCCGTTTTCGCAGCTCAGAAGGAGCATTCTGCTGAAGAAGACCAGCTTAATGCAGCACAGAAGAGGTAGGAAATGCATTGCAACCACCACAAGCTAATAAATGATGAAGAAAACATTGCACTTGCATAGAAAACGTTCATATTTTCCTGTCAACACGGGAATTCTGCCAAGTGTTATTGATTGCAGATGTCACACAGCAGTGTTGAGTAATTTAGCAAACTTCAATACAAGAAGATAAAGTTTCTGGTGTCTGATAGACCTAATGTTTTCTGTGTGTATAGTTGCATACACATATTCACGACAGCTGATAAGGATTCTGTAAAGATCCACCATCCTCAGTGTGTTAGTGCTTTAATGAGAAGGTCGGCCATTGACTGGACAGGTATAAGATGATGTATATTTTACATTTATTGTTAAAGATTCAGCACACATTTATACATGCACAAGGAGATATTTTAAGTTATTTATCTTTTAGACAGTTAAGCAGCATGTCATGCCCTTATCACCGACGTACGTCCACTGGATGTGCTTCCTCCCCTGCAGCTCCTATCATTCTTATCTGCCATGTTTTGTGCAGAAGACTTTTCTGAGAGGCATCTGATTTATAGGCGCAAGACGCACTGGCAGCTGCTGAGCTCACCGTCTGAGAGAAACCATATCTGGAACGTTTCATATTGGAAAAAGATGGTGGAGCAGACAAACAAAGCAAATAGATTATTTTTACCATGTTTGGATAGAGAGCAGAATTGTTTGCTTTATATCGTAACTCTCCTGCTTCCAAAATAATTCATGAAAGCACATAAAGGAGAAAGCGAAAGACTCCGGACACAAGAAAATGTAAACTATAAACAATTAGAAAGTTGATTGCTTTGGACAACACTATAACTCAGCAAATGGCCCCGAGCTGTTCTGTTTCAAGTTGCTGTTTTGAGCCAAGATAATCACTGAGAGATGGCCGCACCTCTCCCTCCTCCCTAGTCCCACCCTCATATAGTGATATTTCTCTCCGCTGAACCAGACTGAAATGTGTGCGCGCCTGTGTCTGCACCCCCTTGTGAATGAGTGACACCACTGTAATGAAGGTGTTGAACTTGGAGGGGAATATTGATCAAAAGGGCCCCGCAGCTGACAGCACCTTTTGCCTTTAATGAAGTTTTCCTTTAATTTCATCTAAAGAGGGGGCTGGCTGACTGGTGCTAGGTAAAGTGAGAGGGAGGCAGCGGTCTTTCTCAGGTTCCCACAGAGCCACCTCGTAAAAGTGACACGCTGTTGATGAATATGGGCGTCAGCGGGCTCTCTGGGCCCTGGGTGGGCTCTCACATCTGTGCTGGATGAGGGATCCTCACACAAACGAATAACAGCAGCAGTGGCAAGATTATGGCTTGTGTTAATAAAAGAAATAGACAACACATCCTTAGTGCTACCTAATACCTCAGTCTAGACCGCGTGAGGAGTCAAAGAGTTTAAACACCTCTGAGTTAAAGTCAGCCAGCTGGTCTGGGAGTGTGAATCAAGATTTTTGACAAGAATTGGGACTAGTAGAACCTGAATATGATTTCTCACCAGCTGGCATGCAGTTAACAGTCATCGGGCCTCCATGTCAGCCTTATATGCTTCCGGGTCGGCCTTTCCCCACTCCCATCATCGAGAATGCAGTATCTGAGGAGCGTCATGAGTAGAAGTACATTTCTTCAAATTTGGCACACGGATCCACTCAGACTCAAAGATGATTTGTGAATCAAAGTCACTGTGACCTCAAACACATTTTTGGCTGTAATGCAAGAACTCGTGCGCCAATTATGAAACAATTTCAGGCAAATGTCCAGCTGGATGAAACGATGGAGTCCTGACATTTTATATCCAAAAGATCAAGGGTCAACTGGCCATTACTGACCACTATAACTAAGCGGCAGAAGAGTGGATTGTGACTATATTTCATATTTGGCCTGATACCTAATAGTTGGCAGGTGACTGAGAGATCTTCTGTTTCCAGGACTGAAGATGTGTGGAAGCATCCTTGTTTTAGAATTTTTGCTTCAAAAGCAACATCTGTTGTCATGGCTGCAACTTCGTGTTCTGTCAGCATCAGATTTATTAATCGTGTGAACACATACAAGGAATTTGACTCTGCTTTTTGTTTCTCTCAGTGACCTAATGTACTGATACAGTAGACATACAGCAGAACAAGGGCAAATGACCCTCAACAAAGACATGTCAGATCAATTTATCTGTGTATTTTGTTAGATCACATATCACAGTCGGTACAGCCAGCGATGTCCTCTCTCCTTAGACCCTCTGGGCACATGAGTCACAACTTGCACTGATTGGTGATGATGGTTCATTTATTATTTGGAATTTATTGTTTCTTGTCACTTTTGTTAAAGGAAAAAAGAAAAGATGACGAAAATCTTTAAATATTTGTAAACATACTATAGCCAGTGTTTTAGGCAGGTAACCACTGTCATATATATATGGTTCATACGTTTTAATAACAGTGATGCAGCTGTCATCAGTTTTGAGGTTTTGGTTTAAGTTTAGTTTTTTATGTAACCTTTATTTAAACAAGATGGTTTGGGTTTTTGTTTGTTTGTTTGTTTTTTTTATTAAAATCTCTTTTTCAAGGAAGATCTGCCGAAGAGCGCACACATACAGTACTGTGCAAAAAAGAAGGAAGAAGAAGTGACGAAAGACAGGAAAGTGGGGGAGCAAGTTATAGGGGAAGATGTGCAGAAAAGGGTCACAGGTCAGACGCAAACCTGGGCCACCCGCACCATAGACATGGCATACATGGTCGCCTGCTCATGCACTGAGCTTTTTCACTCATTTCTTTGTTAAGCCACTTAACACTGACCTATGAAGCATTTAAATAAAAAGGCACCGAACTCAAGGGATGAAACCAGTGTTGTGTCTACACGTAACTTGGCAAAGAATCAGTTTTAAGTAGTATCTTTTGGGACTTTTTGCAACAGGCTGCTAGTAACAAACACATCATGTGTTCCAGTTTCTTTAGAGACTATCAAAAATGTTTGATAGGCATTAAATGCGATTTTTGCACCAACAAAGTGATTACCAGAGAGTTATTAACTGAAAACGTTCTAGTGTGCAGTGTAAGAAGAAGAAATTTGAGGAAACTGTACACGTGGAGAACAAAAGTAGAAACGGCAGGCCTAAAAAACTATCTACAGCAGATGAACAGCATCTAAAAGTCATGTCCTTAAGAAACAGGAATAACTCCAGCAAAGACCTGAAATCAAAAATGGTCTCAGTGGAAGGGTGGCTGTCAAGAAGCCATTCTAAAGGAATGGAAATAGGAAGAAAAGGCTGATGTATGCAGAGAGCTGGCCTGAAATTCATTGGCAACGGGGTTTATGGAGTGATGAATCCAAATTGGAAATTTTTGTCTCAAATTGTCAGTAGTTTGTACTGAGGAGTTCAGGAGAGAGGTCCAACAGGGAATGCCTACAGCCACCTGTGAAACATGGTGGAGGCGCTGTCATAGTTTTGGGGCTGCATTTTAGCCAGTCCTGTTGGTTATCCTGTTGAAATTTATGGAATTATGAATGTGGAAAAATTCCATCAGATTTTGATCCACCATGCAGCACCATCTGGAAAGCATCTGATTGGCAACTGCTCCATTTTTTCAGCATGACAAAGATCCCAGACACACTGCCAGTGCAGTAAAGGCATACCTGGATAGAAAAACACACAGTGGAACACCATCAGTCATGGATTGGCCTCCCAAGCTTTATCCAGTGACCAAGGTGCAAAATAAGAGAACGCCACCCTACCAAGTTCAGAAAAAAAAAAATCCTGGGTACCCTAAAGAGGAGTCATCATAGCAGCTGTTTGTGTTAGTGTTACAACTGAACTGTGATTGCAGCACAGAAATAAGTTGCAGACAGTTGAGTCAGCAGTAAAAAACAAAGGCATAAAAAAAAAAAACTAGAAAAATATCTTGAGTTTTTATGAAGTAACCTAAAGCTAATTCAGGGAGAAAAAATGTGATCTGTCCATGGTGAGCGCTTAGGCCTTTTCCTCAACATGCACTCCTAATTTGTCTGCTTCATGTTTGGGCTTCACTGAGGTTTTCTGGTTCCGTCCTCAGTTCCGTCTCATTAAGCTTCCTTCTTCCCCATCATGCCTCAATTTCATTTGGCCCAAGTGCAACTCTATAGTCACTGTGCAGTTATGGTTTTGCTGGTGCTAGTTGGTATACTACTCCACTCAGTCATTACATGTGAAAATGGCCTCTGCTCTGTGCCTCTTGCTGAATCAGCCAACAACGCGGAGTTTACGTCTGTAATCTTTTTACTGGCAAAACAAAAGAATGCGGAGTTGCCTGTCCAAATACTTTGCTGATTCTCACGTCTGTTCATGGTTTTGTAATGGGTCTTTTTTTTTTATAGCTGTCAGTGAAGAATGCTGAGCTGTGGGTGCTGCAGTAAAACCCTCTCACGGCAATGGCATCATAGCATGGATTACTGACGTGTCGTCATGTGCGCTTGTGTGCATGTGTGTACAAGTGAAATCAGTCTGTGCTCGCAAAATGAACAAAGGTCCGCTTGATTTTGTTTATGTTTTGTAGGTATGTGCGAGTGTGTTTGCATCTGTTTTGAGTGAAGCTTTGTGTATCTGCTCGTTTCTGCTTGCTCACGAGGCTAAAAGGAAAAGCTTGTTGCCTGATTAAGTGCACGCTTTCACGTGATGACCCAGGGTCACGAGAAGAGCTGGAGAAGAAGAGCACCCTGTTCATCATGCCGGACCAGGCAACAAAGTCACCTGTGGCGGCATGTCTGTTTGGTCAATCTAAACATCTCGGAGCCTCTCTCCTTCTAACGACTTCTGTAGCGTACAGGATCCTTACCTACAGCGCTCTTTCTGTTTTGTGCATCCCAGCAAAATGACGCATCACTTGGAAATGGGAAGCAGGCTCATGCAAAAACTTTTTTTTTTTCCCCTCAAACTTCTAGCTGGCCGTCTGGTCACCATCTTGTACCATTTGACTTCGTGTGAACTTGTCTTAGATTAGCGTCGCAAAAAAGCCACCTAGCATCTGGAGGTCAGAGCATATCTGGGTGTCAGTGGGACAGAGAGCATCCCTTGAATCATGGCCCTCTTTTATCAACCCCTTTGACAGGCACAGCCAGAAAATGTCTTTCATGTTTGGGTTAGGGAAGGGAATCTGAAGCAGCAGGCTGCTTTTCATGCCTTGTGTGTGCTGCTGAGAGCCTTGTGAAGAGTTCAGGTTTGGTTACAATTGAATTAGAAGCTGAGGATAGCTGGCCTAAAACAGTGTTGCAGAGCAGCTCAGTGAGCAGAAAACCAAAAATCCCGAATATATTTATTCTTCTGATTTATCTTTGTGTTCTTATGTGTGCATTCACATCTTTGATTGTCTGCCAGTGAACATGTTTTTGTGGTTGCTAGTTCCCTAGGTTGGTGTGTGTGTGTGTGTGTGTGTGTGTGTGTGTGTAGGAATAGGAGTCTGCTCTTGGCTGTCTTCATCTCTTCTGGCAGTCTTCCCATGCAGGCTGTGGAGGTCAATGTGATAATGGAGCCGCCGCTACTGGCTCTCCCCTGTGGCCCAGCAGGGTGGACACTCTCCTTCCAGCTCTGTTTCTCACCTCTCCTCCTGGCTCTAAATCCATCATTTTCTGTCTGCATTTTACTGTTTGAAACTCTTTCTCTGTGGTTTCTTGAGTATGCATACCTTAACTGCCTTGTACTTCATAATGTTGTTTAAAATCCTGAGTAGTTCACAGGAACATACTTTAAGCCACTCCTGAGATTATTTATAGGTGTTTATGTGTGATAAGACAATGCTGCTTGAGCCTTTGTTGCGTTCCCCCTGCAGTTTCCAGGACATGGTGAACTACTTTGGTATTAAGCCCAAGTCCGGGGAGAAAGAAGTGACTCCAAGTTACATCTTTATGCTCTGGTATGAATTCTGCAGTGATTTCAAGAACACTTGGATACGGCAAAGCAAGAACATCTCCAAGGAAAGGTGAGCTGGTACCATTCCTCAAGTTAAATGTCAGATTAATTAGTTTAGATTAACTATAATTTCCCCTTGTGGGACAATAAAGTGTCTATCTATCAGACTGATTTCCCCTGTAAAGCCTAATGATTTTTTGTGAGCATGTTAGAAATAATCATTCTGTAAAAAATATGTTTAAAAAAATAGAAAAACGTCTCAGGTGAGGAATGTAAAGCTTTGCACGGCTCCAAAATAAAAATTTAATCATTTCAGACTAGACTTCTTGTTTCTCTCGCCTTTGGATTGGTGCTTAACACCTCTGGACATCATGTCAAATTAGCGCTAATTGTACAAGGGTGATGTGCAGATGCTGGGTTGTAATTAAAGCAAAGAGGGAGGCCATCAAAGAGGAGGTGAATGGGAGTTGCTGAGGCCTTGGTCCTGTGACTGGGGCCTGAATTTATGATGTTTCCTCTGACCTGAGGCATAATTGGGGAGGGGGTGGGTGCCCCACCATGGGACTGGTAAGTGGACAGTGGTCTGTAGTGGTTAAAAGGCTGTGGGTTATTAAAGAACTGATAAAAACTGCAGCGATGCTGGACGTGAAGGAAGCGGTGAGCTTTTGCTGTCCAGAGGGACTGTTTGGTAATTTTTGTCATTTTAAGCGTCACATGGTTTGCCCGCGGCTTTTTTTTCCTTTTTCTTTTTCTTTTTTTCACAACACAAAACGTGGTTACAAATGGATTTCTTCATCGTACCTGAGCTGTTTCTTTCCCTGTGCTGTGGAGGTGTTAAGAATTTCACTGCCCTGACTTGGATCCAAGTGCTTTCTCTTTAATTGTTTATAGGGGAATCATGTCTCAAATTACTCACAGCTGATTGTGCTTATGTACAATTACCTTTATTTTAAATGCTGTTTGTGAACTCATAAACGCTGTGTTTTTTTTATTTAAGGCTGCCTCATTATCTCATCAAACCGCTGTCATTCTCTACTGCTTCCCACTTAAAGGACTTTCACCAACCGCAAACTCCAGAGAGGATCAGAGAAAGAGAGTGTTCGTGTGTGCGTGCGTGCGTGTGTGTGTTTGTGTATGTGTGAGGGGGGCACTGCATGGCTCTGTGACACAGGGTGTCCCAGGAAGATACTTAAATGTCTTGCTCTTGCAAACAATGTCGCAAGAGTACAAGAAGGAGAGGTTTTGTACTTTATCTGGGTTACTCATGTTACTATTGTCATGACTGAGTTTGCAGAATTTTCAGTGTGTACTGCTTCCTTTAGAGTGTCTGCTGATATTAAGCTTTTGTGGGTGTCCCCCCCACCCCCCACCCCACAGGTTGAAGGAGGCTCAAGAAAACATCAAGAAGATCACAGCGGAGAAGAGAGTCGAAACCAAGAAGATCAATGCCAACAGTCTGGTGAGAACTGATCTATATTCAGCAGGAAACTGGAATTTCACCAAAAGCCGCTCTTTCTTGCGTGAGCACTGAAATCAATACACTGAATCTTTTTGTGCTTCTTGTCAACAGAAAGAGAAGCTGCGGCAGAAGGAAGCCAGCGTGTCCTCCAGCTGAGTGAAATGATGAGTGACAGAAGAAGAAGAAATGAGGAACAGTGGTGGTGCTCAGAAAGCTCGCTGATGAGAGAGAGTGCAGCGTCCACCCATCCTGCAGTTACCACCTGCCTCAGTAGCACTGGACCTACCCTCTGTGCCCCGTATGGACTCACAATAAAACACGGTCAGACTTTTACTACTCCCACTGCCGCATCTCTGCCCCGCTAACAGCACTGGACCCCCCCCCCCCTTCGCCTGTTCTCCACCACCTTTGTGTCAAAGCTTTTTGGCACAACCCCAGGTAGCGAGGATGATTGGCTGACACAGCCGCAGCGAGGGGAGTCATAAAGGCCAAAGGTTGACCTCATTCATCCAGCATGGCGTGACCTCTGAGTGCCCAGCTTGTGAAAGGTCTCCAGGGTTCAGTGGGATGCACAGCAGAGCCAGCTGACACATCCACAAGCTTCCTCCTGGACTTTTAGAAGCACGAGAAT
>JAMQGT020011354.1:0-92724 GCA_024447675.2 Pterophyllum scalare | reverse complement strand
GTGCAGATTAGGCAGTCGTTCAGTTAGTGATGCTTGTAGTTGGTGTGTTACGGTAAGGGTAACAGTGTATCGCCTTTAGCTCTGCCACTATTCATCAATGAATAAATAAATAGGTGTAGCCTGGTGAGAAGTCAAAGATAATTAGAGGGCTTTCTTTACTCTTCACTGCATTGTTGTTGTTTTCAGGAGCCGTTTTCTTGGTGGTTTGTTACACTGTAGGGTAGAACCAAGGGCTCAGTGCCGTATGGCAGATGAATATTTGATGTCCCTTAATGGAGCCTTTGCCTTTATGCCGAGGCTGCGTTGTTCCCACCACTCACTCTGATGCCAACCACACAGTGGAGCTGTGTGGTTGGCATCCTTTCTGAAAAACTTCCCTGGTGAATTTGGTTGCCAGACTTGCTGAGCCACTCAACAGCTGCAGGGATTTCATCATACCGGTTGGAGGGCTGGCTATGAAAATTATAAAGCTGAAAACTGGTAGTGATGCTGATGCTCCGTAGGATACAGCAGGAAAAATCCACATCCCTCGCATGCAGCTGTTTCCCCTGCACCACACCTTGTCTGTGAACTTGTCATCACCAAGGTCAGCTGATCACCTGTCATGCGTCACACAGCGATAGCCTCATGTTACACATCATCCCATATACATCAAGATATGTGTCAATATTTATGTCCCCTGGGTATAAAACATTGTCGGCATCAATCCCGTTTGAGGAGATTAAGATCTTAACTTTGGAGAAATATGACCCTGCATGTCGTTCCAATTAGAAAAGTGACAGTGAGGCAGAGCAGCTATGCATTTGCCCAGTGACCTCATCCTCTATACAGCACAATCCATAACTATCTGACAGAAGAGTTACTCCCACTAATGTTTCACTATTGGCTTGGTGGCATAAGTGGATCAAAGTGTTTAGGAGTCTTAAGAGTTATAGATAGAGAGTGTGAGGAAAAGGAGAGGCTGACTTGGCCTTGTGTTGGAATGCGGGACTTCAGAAGTTGTGTGTGCATGTTTAAGGCTCCTGTTTATGTTGTTCATGCACGTATGAGCTACGGATGCACACATACAAAGAAGCACACACAATCACAGGCGCCCTTCACATTACCCCTCAGTTATTTCTAACCTGCTCAGTAGGTGAGTAGTTTTGGGTGGGTGGGAGGTACAGAGAGTTCAGCAGTGCTCCTCTTCTCTTTTGGTAAACTGCCAAAGGCACATTCACAGACACATGTAGCAGTAACCATAAATCAAAGCTAATCCTTTTGCGGTATCTTTAAATGTAGAGTGCAGCATCAGTGAGTCTTGATTCATCTTACTGGGTGTCTGCCACCACTCACACCTATAACTGATGTGGTGGAGTGCTGAGCTCTCTGATCGCTTTACAACCTCTGTGCAAAACCTTATCAGCCCGCAATTAAAACATTTCAAAGTACAGACATAATTCAGCTGAATGCAGTTTGGCTGACTACGACTGCAGCCTCCTCATTTCCTCTTTGTATAATAGATTTCAGGTAAGCGTGTGAAAGCAAAACAAGTAAATATAATTAATGAACTGTAGGCATAGCAAATAGAAGAAGAAAAGCAGGCGGCTGAATTTCTCCCATTAATTTTTCATCACTTCTCTTTTACAAGGTCACCAGTGGCAGTGCTCGTCCTCCCTGGTGCTCCAACATTCGATGAAATAAACAAAAACACGACCGGATGAGCAGAAGGGGAACATCTTTGTGGTTTCCAGAAATGTTTGCCTATTCAAAATGACCTTGGGTCTGTGTCGGGACTTTTGTGACTCAAGGGCTTCGCTGCTTTTGGTTGCCATGGCAATCATGACAACAGGAACAAAAAAAAAGGGATAAACAACGATGTCCACAGAGCATTTGCAAATGACCCGCTCCTCTTTTTATGAAATGCATCAGCCATGGTATCATACTTTCGCTTGCCATCCGATTTTGAACACATTCACACCCCCTTATCCTACATCGCCCACCCAAAAGATTATAACCATGCTATGACATCACCGGTCTGCAGTCTATTGCCGAGGCATCTCGCCATGACATCAGCGTCTGCATCCAGTGTCTCTTTCCTTCCCATGACCCAATAACTTACCTCTTCTGGCGTGTCAGCGACCCCAGTACAGTAACCTTATCCTGGATCTCATGCCTGAAAACAGAGGCAGGCTAATCAGAGGGGGGTAAGGAGGACCAGCAAGGAGACAAAGAAGAAAAGTGCGGAGTGAATAGGAGTACAGGCTAAAGTAGGGGGAGGTGGGGAGGTGATGTCCAGCTAATCTGCTTTCAGGTGTAGAGTGAGGAGTTTACGCTGTGGTGTGAAGGGCCTGGGAGGGAGCCAAGGGGACCAAAATTACAAACTTGCATGTCACAATAGAGATGTAAACGAGGAGATGAGTCTCGCAAGAGTGTGAAAAAAGCAGGGAATAAAAGGAAAGGAATGTAGTGGTTCAGGTGATGACCTGGTGATGACAGATCATTGGGTGGCCTGGTGCAGTTGGTAGGGAGGTGAGAAAGGCTAACATCTTGGGTGAGGTAAAAGACTATTTATTTAGATTTTTGCAAGGGTCATTAGGTCACCTGTTTGTTTATTTAAGTACCACCCTGCACAGTATGCATATACTTTTATTTTGTCCCCAAGACCAAATTGTCTGAAGGACACATAAAGAAAGGAATGATCTCGTTTTAAGAAACACCCAAGGATCCACTTTCATGATGAATTGATTGTTTCATCACCCAGGGGCAGAGTGGTGTTTAGCTGATATTTAGAGGCAATTTGATTTAAATAAAGAATAGGTTCTTTGTGGTACACTGATTCTTTACAAACCCTTTATTACCAGCAGTTTGTGGTTTGTTTCCATCTTTCAAATAGGCGATGCTTTTCCACCCCGTTCTCTTAATAGTAGTAATTCTGACTGCAAAGTGCCACCACTGCCAGGAAGGAGACAACATGACATCATTGCCTTTGTGCTCAGGTACTGGGTTGGTGACTGTCTGCTCTGCCTGAAAACCTGCCAGCAGCTTGATTTGTCTGTCTGCCCTGTGTTTGCCAGGATTCCCTGCCTGGCACAGAGCCAGTGGACTAAAGGAGGATGGGGTGCCATTAAGCAGGATAGTGAGGCCCTTTAAAAATAATTTTTTAAAATTGATTGTATTTTCTAGCACCGGTGTGTTTGTTTTAAATTTTGATTTACTCGTGAGCGTCTTTGGATGTACAGCACTTTGGTCGGTGGCTATTGTTTTTAAAGTGTTCTATAAATAAACTTGGCTTGACTTGGCAAATAGTTCCATATTTTTGGGGAAAAAATATGCTGTCCTGCTAAATGTCAGAAAATTAATGCATTTCTCATACTGCCAGCAGATAGCTTGCTTAGCATAAAGACTGACCAGAATATGTCCTTCAATGCACATATTAGACAAATATGTAGGACTGCTTTTTGCATTTGCACAATATTTCTAAAATTAGAACCGTCCTGTCTCAGAGTGATGTTGAAAAGTTAATTCATACATTTATTACTTCTAGGCTGGACTATTGCAATTTATTATTATCAGGCTGTCCTAAAAGCTCCCTGAAAAGCCTTCAGCTGATCCAAAATGCTGCAGCTAGAGTACTGACAGGGACTAGAAGGAGAGAGCAGATTTCTCCCCTATTGGCTTCTCTTTACCGGCTTCCTGTTAAATCCAGAATAGAATTTTAAATTCTATTCTGGACAGACACCCTCTTGCTTTTTTTTTTTTTTTTGATACAATGAATGCTCATAGGGGGTCATTTTAACTGTTGGGTTTTCTCTGTAATTATGGTAGGGTCTTTACTACGCATTGAGATGACTGTTGTGATTTGGCGCTATGTAAATAAAATTGAATAAAATTGAATTGAAAGCAGGAGCATACTGTACTACTGCTTACCTGATACTACATATTGAAAATAATAAAACATGAAAAAAGTTACCTGATGCATAGACTAAGAAACTAAGAAAAAAAGTTATTTGGTAATGTTATTCTCAATGTATTCCAGTTCTTACTGTAAACTAATGATATTGATCTGCACACTGAGTAACGCACACTAAGTTTTACAAAATGCTGGATAGGAACCATAATTAGCAATGATATAAAATGACAGTGTCTGAGGTTAAAACAAAAGTAATTGAGTATATTTATACATTTTAGCTCTTCCTGTGCCACTGCCGCGTCAGACTGCACAGCTTAATTGTTCCTGCACAGAGGAGGACTTGTTACTGCAGAGCAAAAAATCTAATGCAGCTGATAACGCATGTAAGACCGTTCATCTGTGCACAATCTGAAGACTCTTTGTGCACACAAATTCTGGCCAATTGTTATATCAAATGATTTTATTTCAAACTCTAATTTGCACTCTTGTGTGTCCTTTCTTTCTTTGCAGACAGTTTCTTTTTCTTTTTTTTTTTAAAGATGTGTTGCTGTTACACACATCTAAACCGGGTACCCTTGGCCACTGCCCTGTTGCGAGGAACACAAAGACATCCCAGCTGGACCTTAAAGAGGTCTCTTTGTTCAGGACCATGCATTCATCCCTGGACTGTCCCTCAGCTGCAGGTGGCCAGGAGCTCCCTGCTGAGAGCTGGAGAATCCCAGAGTCAGCACATTAGCCTGTGAAAAGGAGCAGATTAAGGAACCAGGGAGAGCTGGAGGAAAAAAACCCTTGCATGCCCCCAAACCCACCTGACACCTGCTGTAAACAATTAAGTTTGTTTTGCCAGCTTATGCTAACTCAGAAGTGTTAAAATGCATTATATATACTGTAACTTACCTTTTCTCTGCTATGTTTTTGCTCTGTTATTTGTCAAAGATTGTAAAGCTTTACATTAATATATTCTCATACTTGGAATAGGATGGTGCAGAGGGCAAATTCCACTGACTACCTGGATGGAAACACTCGTGACCTTCCACCGAGCTCACACAAATTGTGCTAACAGAGGTGGGAGGTAAGGCCTGAGGTGTGAGGAAAGCAAAAACTTCACAGTACATTAGTCTGGTCTGAGAAATCAATAAAACTGCTTTCATGTGAACTTCACGGGAAAGAACGACCCAGACAGGTTCATTAGTGAATTATGCTTGAAATATTTTTTTCACTACAGCAGGGAGGAAACAGCAAGGGGCTGCCTAGGTGCAAAATGAAAGGACAAAAAGACAAAAAAAATTTTTTTTTTACTTTAACGCATGCTGTATTGTAGATTTCTTTTCCATATGGGAAAGCAAACATAAAATATGAATGTTAATCTATATGTTGACTCTTTTCCTATGAATATTTAATATTGGAGCTGCATTGTGGGATGCAACGTGCAGCTTTGCATTGTCTAATAAAAGCACAGAGCTCTTAAATGCAGTGCCAACATCGCCTTTTCTTATCAGAGACATTCTGATCAATAAATCATAACACCTGACAAGCTGCATCAAAAGATGTGAATTTCAAAGTCAGGCGGGATAAAGCCAAAAAGAAAAAAAAACTTTGTTGGCTATCAGAATCAAAACGTGAAAGAACAAAGATACTCTATAGGAAAAATATTGATCGAGAGCCACAGTGAGGTGTGGAGAGTTCAGGCGCACTAAGATCATGGATCTATGCACCCACAGTTAGGTAGGACAGATGTCGGGGTTATGTGAAGGTGAAGGTTATAAGTTCAAACTCCTGGCAGCTGAGGAATAATGTTGTCCAGAGGTTGCAGACAGGTTACATCTTTTGTTGTTGTGCGAATATTGTTTGCAAGCACGCTTAAACAGCGCTGACTGCATGCAGTGGAATCTTTTGTCTAAGATGAGAAGCGGCTTGAAAACGTAAAAGTTTTTTAAAGGGTTTAAATGCCTTGAGGATGTTATTTATGGACAATGAATTCTGTTTGATTTTCATTATCTAAATTCTCTTCCACTTGAAAGTGGACCCTTCCCCTCCATTAATAATTGACATTTTATTACTTATCCTTCTCATCGTGGCAGGCGTGCGCTTTGATGTCAGCCATATTCTTTTATCAGCGCAGTGTAACGTATTGATTGCCAGGCAGATAGGAGCACTATCAAAGGGATTCCTCGTGGGGCAGTCAACACTCGGTCACCCCACACTCCTGGAATTTGGTGAAGCAGCTCTCTCTCTCTTTCACATCTCTTTGCATCCTCGTGCTTCTTCCTCGGTTCGTCCTGCTCGTGTGCTGCTTATATGGGTTAAATATTCACAAAGAATAACAAAGCTGTTGAAATGACATCATCTAAAGAGGAATGGGTTCATTAAGAGGGCAAGTTGCCAAAAGTGGGGGGGGGGCTTTCCACCTAAAGAAACTGGTATTGCTGGGCAGACTGGCTGTTTTTTTCCATTATCTGTTAAGTCTCATGTTCTGGCTGATGATTACAGCGGATGATGATCTCATTCATAATGCTCATTACAGTTTACTGGAGATGCTTATCGCTAACTGAGTGACAAACAACAATATGTAAATACTGTATTTTTCAGTAGGCTGTGGGGCCTCAGACAAAAACAGTATTTCTCCTGTTAAGGGAAAAATGTGACTAGCACATACTCAGTTGGGATTCACCAAAACAATCTAGCCACACAATAACCAGAAGACAAAGTATAGTAATAACATGCAAGCAGTGCGGGGAAAGTATTCTCAATAGCATTGTGAGAAGAGATGAGCACCACCCCTTTACACTTGAGACGGATTACAATTTCAGGAGATTTGCTTAATCCATCCAGATTGGCAAATATAGAAATCCTCTGTTTATTCTATCAGAAGCTCTCCTATCTAAAGACATTTCATACGTCGGTGTCCCACGTGCAGTTGCAGCCACTTTAAAGGCCAAGCATTGATTGTTATTTGACACTCAGAGACCAATTGTCAAAAGCACTCACAGCAAAACGCAGACAGCAGTCGTCACGAGCCTATCATATTTAACTGAACAGAAAATACATTGTCCATTTTCACTAGTGAACACTTAGAGACCATTAGCAGCAGTAGTGTAAAAGCCAGGCACCCTTCTATCATCAATATCCCATAACTGAACCACTACTTAAGGCCCAGCCTGGTGAAATTCTCCCATAGTGGCGGTGCTGCTGTTGTCGATGACTTGTCCAGTCTGACTGACAGCACTTTTGTTTTCCGCGGATTAGGCAATCTGACTTCATCAAGGTCCATGAGGGGGTTCACGTAACGCTGCCCAGAGGTCACTACACCCATGTGACCCCCCCCAGCCCACGGGCTGCCCTGATGAAAGGCCGTCAGCCCTCAAGACTGAGACTAGACTGTGAACGTAGTGACCCCACCTTACTCAAGCACACACACACATGAAGACGAATGCCATTCTCTGCACAAAAGCGCAGCCACACGCACGCAAACACATATGCACGCATACTCTCAGACTAGAGTGTAAATTTTTAATGGAATATACATTAAGGAGCATTCATGGACTGATACATGATGTTTCCCTACAGCTAATATTTCAGCAGACCTGTATCGGATCAGGATTGAACGATTGATTTTCTATCAGGCTGCTTTGCTCGAATGAATAATTCAGGGCTATAGCTTGTGACACCTTCAGCCTATTATGTTACATGCTTTTCATCACAAGGTTGTGTTTGATTTATTTTTTTTTTTTGTCTAAAAAAAGGCAAAAAAATAATAAATCACGGCTTGGATCTGATGAAAGCTCCTTTGGTCCTCTATCCCTTCCTACTGCGTTTGTTGTCACTGCACTATAATTATGCATGCATATGTCTGCGGACCAGTACATGTATATATATTTGTAAATGCTTTGGGGAGATGAGTCTACGTGCCTGCTGATGACTTTCTCTCGGCCTCCTGTCTGTGATGAGAAATGAGAGACGGCACTAGTCTGAGGTCACACACTGATTACTTGTCTCCACAAAGGGTCAAATGACTCTTAAATGTTTTGTTTACACTTCTAAACCCATGCCTGGGCTCTGAACCAAGTATAATGAACTCTAAAAATTCCATATAACCGTGGACACTGAACTCTCCATATTATCCGACGTGACAAGAGAAAAATGTGAAAATAATTTTGAACGAATCATAAAAAGTAGGGATATTCTCTGTATGTATTAATAATTACTGACACATCTCTACAAATAAATTTGAACTACAACTGTGATCTGCAGTGATTATTTACACTCGGTGCTCTAACTGATTTCCTAATAACTATGTATAAGCATTGTTTTCAACCCCAGAATCACAAACTGAGAAAACACACAGCAGGCGCTATCAATTTGTGTGTTGATTCACAGCTTCAAGAAAGATGATATTTCAGTGTTTTTTGTTTAAAAGCTCCTGCATCTTTCAGGAGTGTCTCCTGTTTCAGCTGGCCAGAGTCCTAGACCTTGCCAAACAAGTGCTGGATAATTATTCGAACCAGTGTTAAATACAAATTGCGCAGACCCGCCCTTGAAAGGACTTGCTGATGCACATCAGATACAGTAACGCCCCAGCTGGCTGCGAACTTGCACTTGATAACCTCCTCAAATGCAGACAAGCGAATGAAAACAAATGGACCCACTCACACATGCACCACATGCACACACACAAAAAAGCAAAAGCAAACTTGACGCTATCATGAAGAGGCGAGTGAATCTCATGACTCACTGTACTCTGTTTCACCTGAATGACAATAACAAGGACAGGTGGCTCCAGCAGTCATATTTGATGTCCAACATCAGACTACTTACACCTGAAGAGTGTGACATCATGATGACTCTAAGCTGATAACCCAGCAACAAACCAGCAGTTGTTGTGAGGATAAAGGATTAGCCTCCGTTTGCTTTTGCTGCTCTTTGAACCAGAAAACGCTGCAAAGAAAAGGCTCTCACATGAAAGGACCAACTTGCTGAGAAAGCACAGAATTGGGGGACTACCTCTCATCAAAGAGGTTGAGTCACTTCAAGCGCAGAGACCTCTTTTCCATTGACTGAGGCTGCCAGTGTGCTGCTGCTATTTGTCTTTGCAGGTGTCAATATGCGTACGTGTGCGTGTGTAAGATTTTGTTTTGTGCGTGTGTTGACCGTGTCTGTCTGGCATATCAGGTATGGTCTCTGTCTCCTTCCTACATTGTTAGTGGATAATGAGTTGTGATTAAATATGAATGCTGAGTGTTTGGTGGCTGGAGCCCAAAGCTGAAACCGGATCCAGTCAGGCCCACAGGCAGCATAATTAGTAGCTGATGATAGATGCCATTAATGTTGCTTTTTGCACACACTGTTTGCAGGCCTCTAAGCTGGGCCTCCACAAGCAGCAGGCTGCCTTTGAGCCATCCATACTTAATTAAGTCACAAATAAATAAATCCTGATACATCTGTAGTTATTCTGGAATGTTGTGAAAGACCAGAGCACTGATTGTAATCAACTTTTTTAAAAATTGTTTAATGATCAACAGCGATTAAATATTTAGTCATTTGTTACTTTTTTTTTTTATCTCTCTTTATTATCACCTCTGGGGATTTCATGTTGAAAGCATGATGAAAATCCAGTGGAAAACAATATCAGCATTTCAAAGATTTGAAGGGCCAGTGTGATGCCTTTAATGATGGAGAAAAGCCCTTTGTGCACACTTGAAGGGCTGTGTTTGGTTTTGAGGGCTCTTTGGATTGTCATATCCCTGGTGTGAGATTGACTCATTCATAAGTGAACAGGCTCCCAGTCTTCATGCTAAGCTTCTGTGCTGCATTGCAGCGGACACCGCTGTGCCGTCTCTCTTCGAAGAGAGAGGCAGAGGCATGTCCACAGCTGTAAGGACATGTCTGCTTTGAGGTGCCGTGGCTTTAATGTGTGGAGCAGATTAAACAGCATGCTTTTGTGAAGGTTGGATAACTGGTCAGCTCTCCCACACAGTTATCCACTCTTATCTGCCATGTGCATGTTTGTGCATTAGTGTTATAGCTGGTGCCTCACAGGCACCCTCGGATTCTCCGAAGAGTGAACAGAGGCAGCTCGGCACACCAGTCAGTCTCATTAACTGAAGCTCAGACTTTTCAGGAGGATCCTGCCTATGAGTAGCCAGCAGGGAAAATATTAAGAGAAACGTGAGGACTGGCCTCTGCATTTCAATTGAATCTTTGCGCTTGACATAAAAGCATCACCTGCAGCCAGTTAACTGCTGGTCTTCAATGTGTCTCAGCTGTGATATAAACTACATCATATCATTCAGTGAAGTTCAAATAGTGGTTGGTTCAACAAAGGGTCGGAGTATGCGAAAATGTTCCCTGTGCCATTATGTGTCAGCTTTCTTCTTTTCTCATAGAGACAAATGAATTAGACATCTATAAGCTGTCAGTGATGTAGTAGGTCTGTGGTTAGTATTGTAGTTACAGTGGACAGAAAACATGCTTTCAAAGGGAAATAAATCATTTAAATTTATTTGATCTTTTGGCAAATAAAAAAAAAAAATTCAGCAACTCATTAAGCATGAGATTAAAGAAATTTTTTACAGGAAACTTCTTTTACAGAAAAAAATTATTGAGTTATCGTCCTCGCTCCAGAATCACAAAGAAGCTGGATGTTTCACACTCTCACGCCATGACCTCATTCACTGAACCAACCAGATGCTGCATCTTTTAAACTAAACCGTGCCATGGGGAAACTATGGGATTTATACATTTCTCTTTAGTGTGGGTAAGTTTATGTGCGCACCCACACTAACAAAGGCCTTTTGTATCTGGGTCACCTCGAGCGTGTGAGGTTTGGCCAGCAGTCTGCAGCCAGACGGGGATGTATGATTACCAGACAACCCTTACAAAAGGTGGCCATTTGTGTCAGCGCTCTCAGTTACGGCGGTCAGATCGGGTGTCATTGCTTCATAACTAGCTTCACCTTCACAATTTTTAAAAGAGGCTGGGTTCAAGCACAAAACTACCCCGCTCTACCTCTCCACACCTGCTACATTATTCAATGTGTCTTCACTTGAGAGGAGGACCTGTGAGGGGTTGTGGACTGACAGAAAATAGACTTTCATTTCTACCTACCATAACAGAAAAAAAAGACGGAGGACTTAAAAAAAAATAACTGGGTGAACACAGGTTTTAACACTGATGCAAACTGAGCCTTTTTCCTTATTTTGATGGCCTAATAAATATATTAAACTGCACATTATTATTTTACTCTCAAAAGCAACAGATGGCTTTGATTGTAACAACAAACCTAGAATAATAATAATACATTCTATTTGATGGTGCCTTTGATGAAACTTGCATACACAATTAAAACAGTAAGATTGAAGACTATAAGGCTGAAATATACCATAAAAAAGTTAAGCTCAGTATTATAGTGTTATAAAAATATATCAAATAAAACAGAATACAACTAATGCCATCACAGTGAATAAGCTTCAGAGTCCAGCTCTTACATGTGAAGGAGTAGAGATTTCCAAAGTTTTGATGCAGCATAAGAGAACACCCTTGCACCCATAGTTGTCAGATTAATGCGAGGTACTGTAATAACTGTGAGTAGACGTGCTGATGAAGACCGCAGGGAGCAGGAGGGAGTGAAGTCTGGAGAAGACCAGTGAGATATGCAAGACAGAGACATTGTGGCGCTTTCAATGTTAATCGAAATATGCAATATAAATGGTTATTACCATAGCAGATTAACACATTCATTCAGTTACTGTTCATGATGGTTTGTGTTAAAGTGACACAGTCTATGTATTTATGTGTCTTTTGTTTATTTATTTATTAATCATTTATTTAGAAATTACATTTAAATGAAATCAATAGCAAGAAAACCACTTGCCTGCCTGTGTTTTAAGGGAACCAGAAAATAAACATAAGCCAGAGTAAATCCCACTGACTTAAACTAACATGGAGGACCACAACATGAGATTGCTTGGTGTCAAAGAGGGCAGGGAAGCAAGCCCCTTTTTGTCATCAGGTCACTACCCCAGTATGATCTCTGCTATTGGGTCATGGTCCTGTGCAAGTCTCATCTAAGTGGCTTGCAGTTGGGATGTGGTTGCCATGGCACATGTCCAGTTGCAGCAAATGAAAACCATCCTTCCTGGTCTCCAGGCAGGATTCACATGCTGACAATGTTTAGGGAGATGCTGTGCATGTGTGCATGTGTTTGTGATAAATTGCGTGTGCACACTCATACAGAGAATGAGATATAGAGAGGCAGAATGGGCTTTTGAGGTTACAGAGGAAGTAGGGCATGTGATTGTGCAGCCACGTGTGTGTATGTACATGCCTGTGTGAGAAGGCACACTACTGTAAGTGTCTGTGGGTGTGCATGCATCACTCTTGAAACAGTTTTCTGATGTAACATAAACTGATGCTTGCCTTCTCTCTCCCAGGCTTCTCAGGCGTCTGTGGGAACCTATTTATGAACACTTGCTTCCACCGAGCAAACACAAGTCAGTGACGGTAGCACCTGAGAAAGAAACATAGCCGGGCGCTGTATTCGGTTTCAGTGACAGGCAGTTTGTAGGTGAGCACTTCAAAGACCCAGAGAAATGTCTTTCATCACCTCAAAGTCATAATGCAGATACTGATAGGCATGACTCAGTTAAATCAAGAGTGTTTCCAATTTAAAATGCAGGTTTCTAGATGGTGGCATGAGCTGCAGTGAATACATCACTGCAAGTCATTATTTATGCTTTAGATGCCTGTCTGTGTGTCCCACTGAGAGCTGCCTTATGGCCTCAAAGATTCCTGCAACCATACACTCAAGCACTTATACACTGCTCACTAATGTATGTTAATGAATAACTTGGCTTTGTTTTCCAAAGATATTTTAATGTCATCAATACCACGCACTAAGGTTTTTCATTAATATTTAATATCAGATTCTTTCAAATACCAAACCATTTAAATACTTAGAAACAAATTGCCATGCAAGGTTATCTAATATGCATGCCTATCTGTTTCTTTTCACAGCTGACATAACAATGTATTGTAACACTAACTTTCACATTATGTCTACAACAATGACCTGTACTTAACAGGATTCTGTAGTAATTACAGGTGTTTTCTTGACAATCTCTTAAGCGTAGGGGTCATCTTTGTTTGGCAAGAATACAAAAGGAAGCAGCAACTAATGCTCATCTTTGAGCCTTTTGTTGGCACTCATGCAAGAGGTGATCGAGTTCCCAATATCACTGTGCATGAGGAAACCAATCCCCTTTACATCCATTCCCACCTCTTCGAAGGAGCTGCAGGTGGGACAAAGGTCAACCTAGCGGTCTATCCAATTAACGCATAACAGAGGAGGAAGGGACCCGTGACTTCTCACACAGCTCAGGGTGGGACATGATTACAGCTGAATGACAGGGAGAGAGAAAGAGGAGTTGGTGGGGGGGCAGGGTAGTGATCTGTGAGAGAATGCAGAGGGTCGGCCCCAGCTCCAGCTGTCCCAGGGTTTATTGATCAGTGATAGCTCCGACAAGAGGGCCAAATTACCAGGATCTGCCCTGCCCCCTATAACAACATGCCTACTAGAGCCAAATTAGCACATATCTGAATAACAGTGTATAATGTAATTCCTAATACATGCCCTGCTAGTTATTGTGTAAATTTCAAGTGGATGATTTATTGTACATTTGTGATGTTAACATTCATCACTTCTCAGTGTCTACGTGTCACACACTGTCACACACACAATATACACTACATGAACGAATGTACCGGACCACGCCTCTTAATCCTTGAATTCAGGTGTTTTCGATCTCATTGTCACAGGTGTATAACATCAAGCAACTAGCCACGCAGTCTGCCGTTACAAACATTTGGGTCGTTCTAAAGCGCTCACTGAATTTGAGCCTGGTACCGCAACAGAATGCCACCATTGCAACAAGTCAGTTGGTGAAATTTCTTGCTTCCTACATCTTCCACAATGAACTTTGTTATTATTGAAAGTGGAAGCGTTCGGGGAACCACAGCAACTCAGCCAAAAAGCGGCAGACCACGTAAAGTTACAGAGCGGGGTCACCGAGTGCTGAGCCGGATGGTGTGTAAAGGTTGCCAACGCTGACTCTGCCAGAGTTCCAAGCATCCTCTGGCATGAACATCAGCACAAAAACTGTGCTTCATGAGCTTCATGGCATGGCTTTCCATGGCCCGAGCAGCTCCCGTACGTGTAATGGGTAAGTGGCTCGGTACTTTTTTGTCCATACAGCGTATTTGCATTTGCAATTTCTCTGTAATTTGTGCTTTTTTTTTTAACAAGATGACTTGATCTAAAACATCTGATAACCTGACAGTTTTAATACCTATCATATTGCCCCAGTTAAAGCATCTGCGAAAAAGCCTTCGATTGTTGTTTTTGTGATAAAAACATCAGTATTCTCTGCAGGTGGCTAATTAAACTGATCAAGATGCAGTCCTCTTCCAGCTGAATCTAGGTCATTCCACCAACCAACAGTGAAAAAACACAGGCATCAGAATTTCTGAAATTACAGTTTGTAAATGTGGCAATCACAAGTGAAAAACATAAACTGTACTCGGGCAAATGTTGAAATAAAATCCACAATTTATAGAGAACTGCAGAACCCAAACTGTCAGATTAACACAGAGGTGCAAGGACCACAGTTTTATAGAATACACTTATCAGCAGCATCACTGAGAACACAAATGACACAGTTTGCATGTCTTCAGTTGCCCGTGTGGCACACAGATCTCTCATTAAGCCTTTCATACATGTTAAGTTCTCCCTCATTCACGCTTCTGTACAATTTCACATCGATTACATATTGAACTTGTTCTGAAATTACTTGTTACATCCCTGCAGCACTGTTGAAAACCAGACAGCCGCACACATTTAGGCTCATAGCAAAATGACAGCCTCTTTATTAGTAAGGAAATTACTCCAACATGGACACAGGAATGATCACAATATGAAAGCAAATGAGATTGTGTTCTTTTTATTTCTGACAGGTAAGCCAGGTAAGCTGTTACACAGTTATAAACTACAGATTGTTACATTTATCTGTAGCAGTGTGGTTATCTTCAGCTCCATGCCAACTGTCACAATCTTTTTTTTATTTTACGCTTAGCAAAAGTCTTGTTTCTTTGCTAAAGTCTACTGCCCTCTAAGGTATAGGATGTGACCTTTGTTTTCAAGTAACTACCAAACTATAAATGGTATACATTAGAAAACTATGACTTTATGAATTATATAGTCACTGTGGTCATCATTTTGATTCAATCAGCTGTTGGTGGCATTAACATTAATGTTATGCAGATCTGTCTCATGCCAGTAAGAAACTGAGTGTGCGAATGTGAATACAACCTACAGTGCTGTGCAAAAGTCTTAAGCCACCCCTCATTTCTTTATATTCTGCTTCCAAGGAGCCAGATTGTCTTGTAGGTTTTTTAAAAAGTGGTCTTGAGCAATAATTCTCCAGACTTTCTGAAGGGTTTTTAAAGTTTCTCTTTGGACACTGGCTGCTTTTTCACTCGTTTTGAATGCAGTCCTTGTACTCGACTGTTTTCAAAGAAATTTGTTTGTTTGTTTGTTTAGACACTTAACACTGACCAGTGATTCATTCAAGCATAAGAAAGGCACCTAACTCAAGAGACGAACCATTATTGTGCCTACACACAACAGACGACTTAGCAAAGAACCAATTAGCCTGCAGTTGAATCTACAAATCTACAAGTCCCAAAGAAAAGTTGACAGATATAAACTAGTATTTCTGCACCAACCATGTGAGTCCCTAAGAGCTAATAGCTGAAAACTTGGCATATCTTGACATTATGTGGAGTGTGTCCTTAAAAATTATGAGGAAATTAGACAAATGGAGGATAAAAGAAGAAGCTGCAAGCTTTATATATATATATATATATATATATATATATATATATATATATATATATATATATATATATATATATATATATATATATATATATATATATATATGTGTGTGTGTGTATACAGCAGACAGTTACATATAGTATCTGAGAGTCATGTCCTTGAGAAACAGGGAAAAACAGCAGAAACCTGACACAGAGGACCGAGAGATGCATCTGGCCCTTCATCTACTGGTGACCAAAGACCTTATCAGAAATGGTCAGTGGATCAGTGGCTGTCAAGAAGCCATTCTTAAGCGAGGGAAACAGTGAGAACATGCTGAATTATCCCAGATTAGACAAGAGTTGGACTGAAAAATCAGTGACAACAGATCATATGGAGTGATGAATCCAAATGTGAAATTTCTGACTCAAATCCTTGTTGATATGTACATAGGAGGTCAGGAGAGAGGTACGGCAGTGAGTGTCTACAGCCATCTTTAAAGCAACGTGGAGGCTCTGTCATGGTTTGGGGCTTCATTTCAGCCAGTGGTGTTGGAGATCTTGTCATAGTTAATGGAATTATGAACGCCAATAACTGAACGATTTTGATCTGGGCTTCATTTTTTAGATTCCAAACACAATGCCAGCGCAGTAAAAGCATACCTGTATAGAAAAACCAATGTAACTTTGAAAGTCATGGAGCACAGACCTCAACTTTGAAGCAGTGTGGGATCATCTTGACAGAGAACAGAACAAAATGCAGCAGCATCCAAAGAAGAGCTTTGAATGTCCTTCAAGAAGCCTGGAGAACTATTCCTGAAGACTGCTTAAAGAAATTATATGAAAGCTGCCTCAGAATTCAAGAATGTGTTGAAGAATAAAGGTGGTCATACCAAATATTGACATTAAAGCTCATTAAAATTATACAAGCTGTTTTCACCTTGTATACTGTATTCCCATGTGCTTGTTCATGTTTCGGTAAAGCACTGTACCTTTTTTCTCATTTTCCTAGCAAAATATAAAGAAAGGAGACTTTTGCATGGTACTTACCATAGAGGAAAAACCCAGCTTATAGTGTGATTAAACCCAAATACATTCAAATTGCAATCAACTTTAATTGCAGGCTGCATTATTTCTGCAAACTCTTAAATGCCAGATAACTGTATAAACAAATGACTTTCAGTACAAATAAACCAGCAAGATGACAGCAGTTTCTAACCAGAATAACCAGAAGAGCATAGTAGTATCGTGAAAGCGGTCTCGTGCTCTGGGGAATTTCCCCGTGCCTGGTCACGTGTCTGATTACACGACGGAGAAGGCAGGACAAAAACAAAGCCGGCTATTGGCTGCAGCACCCAAATGCAGCTGACTCTTAAAGGGGAGTCCTCTGCCTATGCTCGGGAGTAGTGCAGCGAGCCGACGGATAAGCAACCCGCTTTAAGTAGGAGGGTTTGTTTACTAATTTCCGCACCACGCCCCGGTGGCGGAGTCAGCTGACGTCCCCGTACAGAAATCGGCTGGCAGCGCTTTTCCTCGCAGAATGGAAGTAGTCGTGGAGGCGATAAGGACTAAACTCATTTGACGCAGCAGGATTCTTCAGTTCTTAGGTATTTTTTCTGGGTACAGGACAATCGTTACGACGAAGCCGATCCCTGTGGTAAGTCCGTCCGAAGCGCTTTTAAGCGCTGTTAAGCGTCATTGTCCAGTGTGCGCTCTCCATCGGGGCGGACTGATTACATCAGATAGCATGCGCGTCCTTAAAAAGAACCAACACAGGCAGCGTGCTGTTGTTTTCGTCGAAATACACATTTGCGTCAACGTAAATTGCGTGCGTTAGTGTACCTAATCGTCAGGGCAGTCTGTTTATCAGTGCTTTTTCACTTACTATGCCTGTCATTCATGCAGCGGAGATTTGAATTATACCGGCTTTCCCGGTTTACGCAGCTCCCTGAGTGAATGGACTTTGGACTGCGGGGCGCCAAGTGCGTCTCTGAGTACTTTGTTAAAACGCTGTAACGGCTGTTTTATATCTATTTTTTTTAAAAACATTTTAATGAAAAGAAAAATGAATTAAAAACTGTAAACGTATAAACATATATGCCCGCTTTGTTCTTTCCAGATCACTGTTTTTACTTTATTTTTTACTCCAGATGTCATTTTTCTAAAAGCCTATTTCGACTATACTTAGATTTAAAAGGCGCTCTGCTTTTAGACACGTTTAGAGTAAAAATGCCTCGAGAATGGCATTGCTCTTAGTATGAGAAAATATAATTTCTCGATGTGAGTAATGTTACATAAAGCTGATACGGCGTGGTGTAAGGCACTGAGAGCCGTTGGATAGAAAGTGTGTCAATAACAGAGATCCCTCGCCGCCGCCGCCGCCGCCGCCACTGCATCTTTCCCTCCTTCCCCTTTGTTATTTTTGTCTGCAGCAGGGGGAGCCACTGTCTGACACAAACATGCAGCTCAGTGCCTGGTCAGTAGAGCAGTACAGACAGCAACACAGTATAGCTGGAAGTTGAACCTAGTTTTTTTTTTTTTCCCCTCCTCAGCCCATGTTCTTTCTCTGTGTTTGTCAAAACAAAGCATTAAGTGGCTTTACACACAGGGTTTATTGTGAACGCACACAGTATATCGTGAGGTCTGGGCATGCTAGAGGCAGGCCAATCTGCTTATGTTGGGTGAAGAAATGAAAACTCCTTCTCCGGGAGCTGGCAAGCTGACAGACCAGGGAAGGGAGAGTGGCTTAGGATTATCCTCAAAGACTGTCATTACCCTTTTGCTGTGGATCCTAATTTGGAAGTGTGGTAGTAGTCGAACCCCGTAATACAACTGGAGTGGTGACATTGAGTTTTGCCAGTGAGGCAACTTGAATTTCATCCATATTTTGATAACTGTTTGACCCACTATATTACTCAGGGTTGAGTGCAGTGCATTATTGACTCAGGAGAGTTTGCCAAGTGCTCCTTGAGATTCTTGCCACGCTGCAGTAAAAAAAGGTATAATGAATCATAATGAGGCATTTTATTATTGTCATCAAATATCCACTCTAATATCCCTATAAATGTCAGATATTTATATACATACTGAGCACTGATACTATTAGCACAGTTAGTAATTATGATACAGACAAAAGATAATCTACCTCTTATTTAATCTAGTCAGCCAAAGACCCTCAAATGTATCTGTGGCTCAACTGAGTTGCCTAACCACAGTGAATTGTGTGGTTTCATCACTGAGTTGAACAGAGCCATTTGTCTAAATAAGCACTGAGATCTTTGCCACAAATTAAGGCAGACTGTTTGCACATTTTCTCTTCCCCAACTTATCCACTGTGGTTTTATTGATTTGAGGGCACTCATTATAGGCCAGACAGGTTGTCTATAATGATAATGAATGCTTTGGCGGAATGGACGAATAATGAATATGTCTGAGATCATCTCATCAGCTCTAATGCAGATTTGGAACTTGGGATGCTGTACCCGCTGGAAGACCAATTATGCATGTTCAGCTTCATCTTTTCTTTTCCTGTCATGTTACTTTTAAGGCTGCTCATCTCAAAGTGCCCCCCGTATGGACGATGAGGAGGACGATGTGTTCAAGCCAAAAGCCCGCTGCTGGCAGACCGCATTCAGGCAGATAAAGTGTGAACACCGAGGCACACAGACACCCGGTCCTGCCCTGGTACCAAACAACGGCATGCTGCCCTGTGGAGTCGCAGAGGAGCCCAGACCACTCTTCTACGGTGAGGCTGACAACATACTATATTTCAAAAGAGGAAAAAAAAAGGAACATTGCCTTGTGCGTGATAACCGGTGTTATAAAACTGAAGCACGAAAGCATAATGTGAGACTTACTGTGAGGAATGGTTAACAGTGTTGCAGCGCTGATCTCACCCTTGGCGCCTGATAGTCGTCATCACATTCACTTTTATGGTCTGTGTGCAGTGTACCCAGCTGCTTTGCTATTCAAAAGGCGCCAGACTGGCATTGTGACCGAAAGGATGTGACAGAAGTGCTCACCTGTGCAGCAGCTCTTCAGAGAACTGATTATCAGTGACAGCAGTTACACTGGCGCCATACACGAGTAATCATTCCAAAGGAGCTCCATAGCTACTAACTGACCTTAACATCTAGGTCATGCAAGTTTATTCTGTGAAACTATTAATGATCATAAAAAAGAAACACCGCAAGCTGGGCAAACTGTGGTTATATAGCCGAGGAACCCGTTTGCTCAAAGGCACGTTCAGCAGTACTTTAGCAGGCTGATCTCTGTACCTGTTGTAAAGAAAGGCATGCCCGGTGTCTTTGCTGTATTCAGGTATATTTTACTGAACACGTGTTGTTTACAAAATAATAAGTATGAGCCCTGACACTCAACAGGTAACGCAGGTTTTCGATTGCACTTCCCAGCACGCTTTGAGCTTGTTGGGGATCACGAAGCGCGGCAACAAGAAAGTGAAGAGCAGCCAAACAGGATGGAGCGTCTGCCCCGGCAGCGACCCATGGCACGCGGCGTGGAGGCTTGCATTGGACAGAAACTCCAGCTCATAGGAGACCAGTTTCACCGGGAACGCCTACAGCTGGTGAGGAGGACGGTTGCATTCTGCCAATTGTACATACATCAGCTTTAACTGAGTGCTATGTTACTACTCAGGTAGTAGGAGCAGAATATGCGTTTAGTGCCGCACATTAAGTGTGTAGGGCAACCTGATTCCTTTGACAGTTTTCAAATTTGACTAAAGTGCAGATTGCTCTCTGTGACTGATAACAGGCAAATATACCTCTATTGTTTTTTTGGGGGTTTTTTTGGATAGGCTGTCTGAGCCGGCAAAGCAAATGCAGTAAAGCCAGGAAAATGCAATGACATGCAGGCAACAATATGAGAAAAAGATGCCATAAACCCTCAGCTTCTCAGCTGAGAGGTTACAATAGCACTGGTTCATTACGGCTACACATACAGCACAAGTTTGCTGCCATCAAACTAGAGGGGAACTCTTTTGTGTCCCCCTGTAAGTGCTTCAGGTTAAGTGGGTGTTTATAAAGTTGGAGCAGGGAAAAGTTAAATCCACACATCTGCACACTTTTTTAAAAAATCAATATTTGGATCTCATTTTGATCTGACAGAGATTAATTTTGGGTCAAAAGTTTCTTCTCTATTATGGTGCTTGGGTTATATTTGTTTTGGAGAGGCTGTACACATGCAGAACTTTACCCCCCCCCATATATCCCCCCCCAACCCATCCCCCTTTCCCCTCAAGCCAAAGACATTTCAGAACCAGGACAGCCCTTCCCCCACTTCACCAACCCCGGGCCCCCCTTCCCCTGCCTCCTCTTCCTGTTTATTTCTGTCTCTCTTTCTCTCTCTCTCTCTTTCCCCAGTTTCCTTAGTGTGCTGTGAAGGCTATTGGTGTGGAGGATGCCTTTACTCAACAACAACATACTGTGGTCAGGGTGACAGTGTCCACTGAATTAGTGTAGTGCTGCTCTGTGGGTGTGTTGTAAAACATAATGTTATTTCTTAAGCTTTAAATATGCATAGATCCCCTGGGAGATTCTCTGCAAAGTGCAAGACTTTTGTTGCGCAGGTGGTTACCAGTCTAACACGCATATTTATTTCACACATTTATACACCCAAATCCACACATGCTGATACATCCAAGAAAAAAAGCAGAAGTGGTAGAGGTAGGTAAACATGTTGTAACCCGAAGCGCCGCGCGTGAGCCCAGAGGGGAACAGCTGTGGTTCCAGGGAGTCTCAAGGCAGCCCCTTCCCTTGGCGAGGAGCAAGCACAGGAGACACACGCGCACACACACACACACAAAAAAAGCGGTTTACTGAGCCATAGGTGTGTGTGGGGGGGGGGGCGTGGTATCCATAATGACGGTTTAAGGATGTATAAGGGGGATGGAGGTTGGAAATTGAACCTCAAATGATCAAGTAACAACCATCTTAAGTTGTCTTAAGAGCTCCCTGTGGGGAAATAGGATGGCCAACACACACACGTGTGTATGTATATATGTATGTATATATATATATATATATATGTGTGTGTGTATATATATATATATATATATATATATATATATATATATATATATATATATATATATATATATATATATATATATATATATATATATGTATGTATTATATAAACTCTCATTTTTCTGATGCACTTATCAAGCAGATGTTATTTATACCCTTGCAGCAACACAGCATGACTCATGTATTATGACACGGGCAGACACAGACACACACGCACACATACACACACACACACACACACACACACGGGCAGACAGCAGGAGGGTTGCTATGTATGTGTGATCAGGATCTACTGACGTACAATGGAGGCAGTCCTGGCTCAAGAGATGAGGAAGTGGTTTGTGCTCACTTTACTGGTTGAGTAAACAGCAGAGAGGACAGTCAGAGTGAAAACTGTCCTGTGAAGTCATGTGCTGAAGACATATATGCTTAGATAGTGGATAACCGAAAAAGGGAAAAATGTTTTTTTTCTTTTGTCCTTTAAGCGTAGCTGTGCTTCTGCTACTGTGTTAAGTGTCTTTGTGGTCTGCTGTTGTAGAGGGATGTTTTTACAACTCAAACACTTAAGTGCGGTTTTGGATGCGTGATTCCACCGAAGCCTCTGTAATTACTATTTCTGGTTCTGTTTGTGCAAGTTATTGTATTGTACGTGTGTACATGCTCATGCATGAATACACCCATACTTGTTTTTCTGCTTTCTGCTTTTCGCCATCTCTCACTTCTCAGTATCGCACGGTCTGGCAGTCAGTACAAAAACTCTCACTGGATAATAGTGTTACTGTTTGCCAGTTCTCATTCCTGTTGCTCCTGTCAGTAATCGAGTTATTCAGTGCAGACACTTGTCCCGGAGCAATCCAAATACCTTTGACTGCCATCATTTTGATGGATTTTGGTGCAATGTGGCTGCCAGTGCTTTTCATGGGAGCCCATGGCCCCTAGCGAAAGGAGGGATTAGGTAGCGAAGGAGTGCTGGTGGATGCTGACAGATAAATTGCTCCTCAGTCAGAAAGTGCTGGAGGGGACTCTGAGGTCCCCAGAGGATGGCTGACATTAGCCGGCCTGCCATTTGAGACACAGCAATAATGACATTCACAATGGCAGGAAGACTGCTTCAGCCTGCGCAGGGCAAGGAGCAGAGTTGGGTTTCATCCCCATGTTTTTTTAAGAGAGACGACTCCTGGTGCTTTCGATAGGAGGTGTTGAAAGCAGAGTTGAATATCTCTGTGTGTGTGTGCGTGTGTGTGTGTGTCTGCACACACGCAGCGTTTGCCGCTTTATCTCTTCACTGTTCCAGCGAGGGCATGGCACTCTCTCCTTTCAGCACTTGTGGAAGGGGAGGGAGGAAAGTTGTGCTGGAAGTAATAACAAATGGTATTTACTTTTCTTTCATTGTTCTTTGATTATTTGTGTTGACGGGAATGTCTATTTGTGCTGTTCCCTATTATCTTATGCGACTATTTGTATTATTCCTTCAGCCTTTCTCTGCTCGCTGATACGAGTAATGCGGCGCTTCTTGCTGAAGAGGCTGGCCTGTTTGCTTAAGCAATAAGGCAGTGCTTGTGAGCAGCCGGCTTGACTGACAGTCTGCGCTGATAAAGCACATCAGAACAGTGTCAGTGTGACGAAATGGGGAATCTGGCTCTACTCAGCTGCTCTATCACTGACTAAATTTAGAGTCTCATTTTGACAGTTGGTGGCATGACTCATGACTAACTTGCAGCAAGCCTGCACACACCTCTATTTGTCACTCTTGCTCTTTTCTTCTCTCTGTTTGTGTCTAAGCTTGGTAGAGTAGAGGGTGAAAGGTCACAAGGACATTCTGGTTCTGGTTGGACTGTAAAGATGAATTGCTTCTCATGGAACGTGTGGCAAACACACCAACTGTGCAGCACGATAAATCCTGCAGCTTTTGACTCCTGCAGCTTTTACACTCTTAACAGAAAAACGCTAAGCCCCATTAAATATTGACATACAGTATTGATATAATTGCACATACGCAGTCCTTTTGCTCTTTTTCCCTCTTTCATCACAGAGCCGGCCTCATGTAATTTAGTTAAATTCAGACTTCAGGCATGATAGTGTTTACCAATGCTGCTGGCTTCCAGCACTGCAACATTTTGTGCTGCATATAAATGCTGCCTTTGTTTATGTGAAGCAGACATCATGCTATTATTACATCCTTATCAAAATATCTCCAGGCAAGATTTAGTTGTCATTAAAGAGAAAACTTCTCGGGAGTCTTTGCCGTAGTGTTTTTAACCTCTATTTTGAGGTGAGAGAGCGGTAAGTAAGATACAGACCCGCTGCTTGGAAACTGCTAAAGCTTACGCAACACCCTGCAATGTTCACCACAAATTGATAAGAGTATGGAAACCCGGAGGCTTATCACAGTGGCAGTTCTTGACTGTTAACTAGGTCAAGGTTTGGACACTAGTCATGTAAATATGGCATATCTAATCACCGCCTTAGGTTATTTTGGCTTTTGTAAACAATAATATAATGATATCAAGAGAACATAGTACACGTTCATGCATTGTTGTGAAAAAAGTAATCTCAAGTCCCCGTAGTTGTCTTCAATTTACAACCCTCATGGTCCGAAAATAGCCGCTGAATTATCAGGTGTAGTGGAGTCTGCCTTTCGTCTGGGGATGAGATATTCAACTACTGTAGCTCTCTCATGCAGATACGTGTTTTCCACAGACTCCCTGCCTCTCATCAAGAGCCCCCTAATCCCATTTGGTGCAATTATCTTATCTCAGCTTCTCAATGGCAGAGATAACATTATCCTCCTAATCACACACAATCCAATTGGCTCGCAAACCTGAGAGAGTCTCCTCCTGAGCTTCTGGCTGCTAGTCTGTGCCAGGAAGATTAGAAAAAAGTGTGACCGTATGATAAACGTGTTTATGGCTTGGACTGTCTGTAGGGAAGCCTGGCTTGTGTAGGGATCCTGCACACAAAGGGAATCCTCTCTAATAAATATTGTTGGGAAGCGAAGTGGAGTGCTGTGAAAATATCAGCGTCGTTCTGGCATCTCGTTCTCTCTTTTATGCTCCTCTCTGCATGCTCGCCGTGATTCAGCATACATCACAGACAGCATAAACACAACCAAAAAACACAAATAATGGCTAGAGATAGCACTATGTTTTGAGTTTCTATAGAGTGCACTAACTGCAGTGTGTTTCGTCTTGTGTTGTTTCAGTATCATCGAAACCAAAGGAACCAGGGGCCGCTGTGGTGGCGCCTGGTCGCGGCCCTCCTCAGCCTTCTGTTTGATAGGGGGTTCATTGCTGGAGGAGGTGCTGCAGGACGGAGGTGAGGCGACCGTCCCTTTTACTCATCTCTGTGAGGAACTGGACTCCTAATGGCACTGTCTAATCTAACACGGGTCTGTTTGGGGGAGAAAACAATTGAGGCAAAAAAGGTCACCGCGGGACGGAGACAACCAACTTTTATACCAGGTTGTTTGTTTTTTTTGTTTTGTTTTGGGGTTTGTTTGTTTTGTTTTGTTTTTCCTTCCAAGAAGATGCCAAGTTGCTCTGAGATTCCACTAAAGGGCAATGTTCATATTTTGGCATACCTGTGGTGTAGTAGTTTTGTACAGTACATTGTTCTTGTTCACTTTAATGACCTCTCACAGACCCTGGGAATGCCTTATTCAGTGTCTTCTGCCAGAATGAGTATTGAGCAATTTAGACAGGCAAGATAAGATGGTTAGGAAATGAAAGAAAACAGAGTGATGTTTCCCAGGTGACCAGTCAAGTTGATTTACTAACTTCCAAAGAGGCAACTTCTCAGAACAAAGCATTTTGCACCTCACCTCAGTGGAACATTTATCTTTTCCTGTCTTACTTTCAGCTTTTCTTTTCTTACTCCCCACTTTCCTCTGTTATGGTATTAAGTTTGAGCATATAACCCGCCCCCCCAGTATCACTCAAAATATTGGGAACAATGTTTCTGCACGTGTAGAAGGGGGCACACTGTGAAATGTTATCTAAATAGCTTTTCATATGCAAAGCGAGTCATGTGCTACATGTCAAATGTTTGGGACATTCTACTGAGTATCTGGGTGGAGTTTGTAGTTCTTAACATCACTGTCTGGTCAAACAAGCCGGGTGACTGTACACCTCAAAAAGAAAGTGAAAATGTATATTAAGGCAGGTGCAGTCATGTAGTTGTACAGGTCTCTCTTGCAAATGAGAAACTGAGTCTCAATGGGACTACCTGTATAAGTAAAGGTTAAATAAAAAATATATATTGTTAGAAATCTCGTGTTTTTATAAAGGTTTATTTGCCACGAACCAGTTAATACTACCTGCCATTTTAGTCTTCTTATCAAAAGTGATTAAACTAATCCTAATTGTTGAAGCAAGTTTGTTAAGTGCAGTGCTCATTTGCCTAGTAAATTCAGCCCCCCAGCAACCCTGAATTGGATAAGCGGAAGAGATGGATGGATGGATGGATGGATGGATATTGGTGGCCAAATGACATCTGATATGTAGCACAATGAACAGATATATTTTCCGATCACAGGGTGCCATCTTTTCCATGAATGTAAACAACTATTGAAGGTCTTGCACTGTGCACTATATTAGAACATGAGTCAATCACATTGTTACACTGAATAAAAAAGCATTTTTTTCCCCCATTAGAGACATTATGAAACGTAACCATCATTTTATTCGATCTTTAACTCGGCCTTGTTCCCAGTGTATTGCTCTGATGTTCCCTTTGTTTTTCGACGTGTTCTTTTCATTTGATTGTTTTCAGACCTCCATGCCCTTGAAGTGGAGCTGTGGATCCACTGTTTTTGCACTAGACTTACACCCTTCAAAACTTCCGAATGTTGACAAGCTAACCTCTGTCTTGTATGAAGGTTTTTTGTTTTGTTTTTTTCAGTTGTGACCTGTTTTCTTGCCACCACATTTCAGATGTATCCATTCACATGTCTTAAGACAAATAATCAGTGTTGAGACCTGACTGAACGCAGTCTGGAATCTGGATTGGATATCGCTTCTTGAAATTTTACTCACCAGTTTTTCAGACCACATTCAAGAGTTAGAGAGACATGTGCCTCAGTTGAAAGGTTTCCAAGTTTGATTTTCACCCCCCCCCCCAAGAACACCAAACAATATGCCGTACCCAATGTGTGAAACTAAATCTCCTTCTCTCAGGCCACCTTTATGGGGTATTATATATTGTCATTGGTGCTGAGATCCAGATTTTGGACATTTGAGCACATGTAACCACCACTGACTCAGCAGACAAGCAGTCTCTGAAATGGAAAAAAAAAAAAAAGGTGAAACAGACTGTAATTATTGTTGAAATATGAATATGTTTAAAGACACTGTTGAAGATGCTGTTTATTGTTTTGTTTTGTTTTGTTTTTTCGTTGCTGAACCCAGGCCAACTTTTGGACCCAAAGGAGCAGTACATATCAGGGGTCTGTAATTACTTGCTCCTTACAATGTGTCAAGTTTATCACTGCATGATTAGGTTCTTTCTCTCGTTTTCTCTCAAGATGTCTCAGGGACGGACTCTGTGGGCTACTGGTAACCTTGAGAATCTGTTACATGGTTAGAAGAAGAGCTGTTTTGTCATTGATTTGTATGTGACAAAAACCCCTCAAGGTATTGTCGACTCTCTGATTTCCATTTCATCTAGATCTTAGCCAAATTTTCAGCACGCGTTTAAAGGTACCATTTGACCGAGGAGTTTGAGGCTGACTTGCTGGCTGTGGTGGGGACGGAGCTACCGAGTATGTAGTCATAGGTGTGCGAGGTGCAATGAATGTGGTTGCGGTTATAGTTTCCTGCGGATCGTGAACGCTGAGCCAGTCTGTAGCTCCCCGTCTCACCATCAGCTCTTGACTTCCTCTTTGTGCTGCTCCTTCATTATTACATGGTTGTTGTTCACCAGTTCACTTTCTTTGTAATTTATTTTTTTTCTTCCTTTTTATTTATTTAGGTATATTTGCCCATTTCTACTGTATACACCTGTGTGTGCAATTTCTTCATTATTTTCCTCATTTCCTGTTTGGTTCCCAGACTTGTGTAGGCTTGAGTTGTTTGACTCTGGGAGAGCAGGTTGGCAATTATTGTGGCTGGCATTTGTTCATGTGATACACAGCCCAAATCTTGCTTTTCTTTTCTTTTCTTTTCTTTTTTTTTTCCTTTAGTATCACTTCTCTTTTGTGGGCTTCAGAATAACAACTGTTTGAATTCATGTACTTACCATTAGTTTTAAGTGGCGGCGAGTGTGACCGCTAATGTTTGAAACAGAGCGAAGCTTACTGCGATGCATCGTTGCCGACATGAATTCGCAATAAACTACAGCTGCTGCTCTTCACAAAGAAGAAAACTACAGACCACAGATGAGTGTTTGATACTCAAAAAGAAAAGAGAGAGAGAGAGATAGAGGTGGCGAGCTGTGATTTTTCCAGGGATCCAACCAGTTCAGACTTTCTTCATTATCTTCCACCATCCAAAGTTATACCTTTCAGCACCATATGACCGCCCCTTCATAACAAGTAATCTTGCATCTCACCAGTCGCTAGTGATACACATGACATCAGACACAAAGTCACGGGGAGTTCGTTTACTCGGTTGTGTTCAGTTTTTTAATCTTAATCATTGTGTTGTAATCAGTATGCACTGGAAAGTACTTTGTTTCTGTAAATCCCTTAAGTCTCTTATCTGTTGTGTGTTAATGTATAGTATATACTCTGGTTTGTTCTCCTGAGCCATGTGTCAGACGCATTCTGTGCGGTGACCAAGTAGGCTCAGGTATGATGGCCTGTTTGATTTATTGGGAAGGGAACCAAGCCACTATGGTGCCCTGTATAATTTTATTAGAATGAGGTTCCCAAGCGGCATATGTGAGTGTAGAGAATCCCAAGAGAGACGTGTATTTTATGGAAACCGTCAGTGTCTTGAATTTTGTAGTCCACTTTATATAAATTTGAAGATTTTTTTTTGTTTGTTTATTTTTTCTTTGAGGAAGGTTTTGATTTTGAATTTTATAAATAACATTTCTTCTTTGTGGTCTTTCTTAATTTTTTTTAATTGTATTTTCTTAAGAAAAGGGGTCTGCTTTTATAAGGACAGTTCATGCTTGTAAAATGACTTCTTAATACCAGTATGATTTGAAGTCAGTGAGATCAAGAGCATTTTTTTTTTTTTAGGAAAATGAGCTTGCAACATTCCTTGCACATCTTACTGTTATGTATACACAAAACCAAATTGATTCATGGTTGTGGTTGAGTTTGCTCATGAGCTCGTAGCCATGAAATACTGTCCCTTCTTTTTACAGAACCAATAAAATGTAAATGTATTTCTAAGGAAAAAAAACCCTGGAATATGCCTTTAACTGCTCAGTTTCAATGAAGTCTTGATTATCACACACTCTCTGTATACCAAGAAATGAGACCCAGCGAAAATGTAGCATTTTTGTAAACATTGACTGTGTGTTTTCGAGACTCTACTGTGCACTCATTTTTGTGTTTATATACTTTTTTTTTTGATTGTTGATATAATATGGAAGTAAAGACAATTTCTTATGTAGTGCAATATGCTGTACATGCGGAGCTTTGCTCTACAAATCTTTTTTTTCTGGATTTCTTGTTGCTTATTGGTACTTTTTTTTTTCAATAAAATTTTATTGAAGGTGTCGAGTCGAGTCGCATTCATGTTTGCCTGTTGCATACAGCACCACATCAGCATGTTTTAAAGGCAGTAATATTATGTAAGATCTGTGGGAGACACCATGCAAAAACAAAAAAGACAAAAGTCTTTGAGAAGTCTTATCTTTGCAGGCACGTAAGAGTAATAGGTCTGGTAAGACTTACAGAAATGAAATTCTTGCAAAATAAATTAAGATAACTTTATAAGAAAGTGCAGTTTCTCTTATTGAAAACTGTTGTTGCTATTTTCTCTTCATGGCAGCCAGAGTCTGACCTTAGACAAAAAGGGAGCACTGCTATTTTGCTCCACTCCCACTCTTGAGCCTGAGCTTAAAGTAGTTCTGCATTGTGAAATATAAACCACTGATAGATTAGCCAAGTGTCTCAGGCTAGCCAGCATTTTAATCCACCCAGGCATTTGGCAGACTGTGCCCATCATATCCCTGCTGCTGTTAGGTCATTAATTTGGTGGGAGCAGCGGGGTTTCCAAAACACTCTTAATGAAGGCTGTCTGAATAGCAATGCACACACAATCAAGCATACATACACATATGCAGAAAAACAAGTATTGCATGACAAATAAATGCAGAAAATGAGCAAAGTTACTGTCGCATCCTAAAAGGTTGAGGGCAGTCCTGCTGTGACTGCAGATTAGTTACACCGCAGCATAGATGCCCTGAAGTCATGGGAGAGATTGATTACTCCTGACACATGTAAATATTAAAGTTAATTGTGCATTACTAGTCTGTGTGCAGAAGTGCATTCTTTGCAGCATTCATTTATCCTGAAGATGTATATTTTGATATCTTCCGAAGACAAAAGTTTAAGTACTTGTGAAGTGAGTCACACCAAGACCTAAGAGGCAAGATTTTTTTTTTTCTGCTCTTTCTTTCAGCAGAGCAGACAGCATACAGTCTCCTTCAGGGCCGACGCGTGGCACTGCTATTGTCATGCATGCCAGGTACAGTTTCACGCTTTACCGGCACCTGACTCACCTGTTTAGCTGCTTGCAGCAAAGAAACTCCCTTGTCTGCGGCCCCCTGATGCAAAAAAACATGCACACAATGAGTGTGTCAGAGGATGTGGTTTAAACAGAACAACAGCGCCTATTCCAGTCACAGTTGGTTGAGCATACACAACTGTTCAGCACTCCCCTCCTAATCCTGTGTCTTAGGTGCTTTAAGTGTAGGAACTCCAAGCCTAAATAGGAATTAATTAATGGTGCAATTTGTCCAGCTATCAAAAATTAATAGTCATATGACTACAGGCCTTAGTGCCATCTCTGCAGAGGAAGTTACTTGCTTTTTTTTCTTTTCCTTTTTGGGATACTTTACTATATTGGAAGCAGTTTTCCATGTATATCCCCAGTCTCTCTATCTGTTTACCTCAGCTTCTCTAGGATCAGCACTTAAATGGGGAGAGCATAGGCTTTCCCTGGCCCAAACAATGGCTCCTCTGTTCCCCTAGCTGGGCCGCCGGCTGAAAGAGACGCCCATTAGTGAAGCGTCTATCTCTGGGGTCAGGCCCAGTGGTCACACACAAGTACGGCTCTTGTTTATGTCTACAAAGCCAATCAAAACACTGCAGCCTCTGCTGTTAACTCCTGCTTGCCTGGCTCTGTAGTTCGGCAGACCTAAGACCAACTTCTGTTTGAGCTAAAGCCACAGCGTGCAGTGAATTCAACCACAGCTTTTGTGTTTTACATCAGTGATGTGTAACAAAGAGAATAAAACAACTGCATAAGAGAGAAGAGCGAATTAGCACTGACAGCACCTGCTCTGTTTTATGAGCCACAGATTCTTGCCTCCGCCTGAAGCCTGCCAGAAATAGCTCATCACTACATGGGTAATTACTTGATGGTCACATGTGGGCTTCTTTTTCACTGAGTTGTAATTGAATGTACTGTAGGTGTGATGTGAGACAATGAAAAGCTCAATTGAAATTACATTAATGAGGCCTTGACTCTTTCAATATGTTCGCTTGTCATCTTTGCAATGTCTGTCATTAGCTGGCAACATCGGTCATGTTCATAAACTGGGCGGGGATGGGTGACAGCATCATTTGTCAGTCATTTTTATCCAAAAAAGACACAAGGAATTTAAAACAAAACAAAAAGAAAAACATTATTGCCCATGGCCCCTCTCTGGCGCTGCAGGCAGGCTAACCATTTATTTACTGAAATATCTAGTTGTTACCTTGTTGGCATCATAAACTATTAGAGTGAACATGGCAAACTGCTATTTACCAGCATGCCTCTATGAGAATGTTAGCACACTGAAGCTAGAGTTTAGTTCAAAGCTGCTAGTATGACTGTAAAAACTTCAGTCTTATGACGGTTGTATTCTCTCCAGCAAAACTTGAGTGGAAAAGTTTCTCACTATCATAAGAACAATTAAGATGTTATCCACTGCGTCAGGGAGAGCCACCAGTAACAGAAAAGCCACTCCCACAACCCCCAACCTCACCCTAAAGGGAACACACACCTACTCCTCTCCTTTCAATACCGAGCAAAGCAAAACACCACAGGCAGACAACTCCACTTCAGATGGAGTAATGAGTAATAAGCAGCTGTGCCTTTTTGTGTTGTTGAAAAGATACTTTTGCATTTTGTGTCAAATGAAAAACAACATTTCTGATGGTCAGCTGGCTAAATGCTGCCATCAGCAAAAGCTATGAAGATCTAAATCCTTGAATAAAAATATGTGGAAAGATTAGAGGAAGACACCAACTCCTCAGGCAAGGCAGAGAAGTGCCACTGTCTCAGTTTTAGATTTATTTAAACACTCCACCACCACCACCACCCCTACCCCCCACCCTACCACCCTCTTTACACACATCTGGTGCTCAGGCAGGCAGTTGTCATGGGAATAAGCAGGCCAACAGTGTTGCATGTCACTGTGTGTACGTGTTGTGTGTGTGTATGTATGTGGGTGTATGTATGTGTGTGTAGTGTGGTTTGTGTGTGTGTGTGTGGGGGGGGGGTGTCAGCTGGGCATGCTGCGGGCTCAGCAACTCAGCAACCATTCCCGGCCATCCCCAACCCCCCTCTGTCAGCTGTGACTGAACACAGCTGACCTATTCTGGAAAAAAAGGGGAAAAAAATCTACCCGACCCCCACTCCCCGCTCCCTGCTCTGCTGGGCCACCGTATGAAAACTCAGAGGAGAGCGAGTAAAAATTGATCTCTTGACACTTAGTAGCTGGTAATTAAATAAGCAGTCCTGATTTTTTTTTCTTTTTTTTTGGCCGTTGCAATTTAGGTCATTTTCTCACTTTTTTAAAATCCTGGATTTTACGCTGTTTCCAGCTTCCACCTTAATCTGCTGTGGGCGACTGGCTCTTTTCTTTCTTTCTCTGTAGAAGGAGAGGTTGGGCAATCACTATACAAGACTGTGAGTTCCCTTTGTTTACCAAGAGCAACCCAGCAGAGCGTAGTGCTTTGTTGAGCTGCAGTCACTCCCGGCCTCACAGCTGTGACACACACATACACGCACACACATGCACACACAGAACAGAAATCTCTGACTCACAAACACTAGCAGTATCCTGTGGTCAAGGGGAGGGATTAAAATCCTCAGAGCACAGCTCATGAACCTGCTGAACTTGTCCTCTCCATCCCCTGCTGGTTATTGTTTCCCCTCTGCATTTCCAACTTTATCACTTTTTCAGAATCTTCATACCATCATTTGGACCCAATTAAAAAATACACCCCGTAAACCTTCACAGGGTAGGCAGCTGTGTCTCTCCAGGTGTAAAAATCCATGCACTTGGCATGCAGCTTAGAAAGACACAACACCAGCCTAATTATGATGGGGGATGTCACTCAAAAAAGTACATAAACAGGCAGGGTCATTGTTGGGAACTAAATGGCAGGAAAGAGCTTCATGTGGCATGATTTAAAAAAAAAACAAAAAAAACCTCACTGGTTTTCTGGGGAAGCACAAAGAGCCTTGTGCACCGGCAAGCCCTAAGGTGTACTGTAATGAGAGTAGAGCTCGCCTCAAGCCTAGTTTCCACATGCAGCGCAGGCAGCAAGTGTAAGGGGCACGAGAAAGCCTCCAAGCTACAGAACCGGGTCAGTTCAGTGGGTGTGTTTTTTTTTTACCCAGCAGGTTGGCAGGAAACCAGAGACGTCAGGCAGGCAGCTTGTCTTGTTAGCACACCTCACCTTGATAACGGGAGTGTGGAGAGAAGGATGAGGCCGAGGAAGAAAAACAACCAGCGCACCAGGGGTGGGGCTCCGGGACAATTGTGTGTATGTGTGTACAGTATGTGTGTGTCTGCAGGCTTCAGTGCGTGCGTCTGCTCACGCAATGGACCTCCTCCAAACAGTAACAACTGGAAAAACATTGGGTAGAGTTTTAAACTCGGAGCAGTTTTTCCGAGCTCGTGTTTCACAACAGAGCACCAGGTCCTCCCTCCCTCCCTTTTTCTCCTTTTCTTTCTCTCTCTCTCTCTCTCTCTCTCTCTCCTCCCCCCCCACGCTCCCCTCGTACTCTTTCCCTTCTTTTCCCGTGCAAATGTTATCCACTATCTGCAAGTCTATCAGACCCACAAGTACACACACACACATATACACAAAACTTAACAACCCCACATCCTCCCTCCCTCTGTCCTATCTTGGCCTCCCCCCTCCCTCTCTTGCTGGCTGTTGTTGCTGACTGACAGTGCTGATTTACTCCAGGTTTGGCAGGCTGCCAGTTCATCTCAAACAATTGCATGAGCCACAGGGCCAAGTTTGGATGGCAATAAACAAAGTCAGCAATCGGCTCCTTTCCTTTCCTTTCCTTTCCTTTCCTTTCCTTTCCCAATCCAACACTAATCTATGAGTCAAAACTTTAGAACAGACAAAACTACAAGTTTTTAGATTTCCCTATAACCAAATGTTTTGAGACACTGGCAGAAACCTTAAAGCAATTTAATATAGTGGTATATCATTTATTTAAATGGCCAACACTTGTAAGCAAAACAAGCCTTTTTTTCAGTGTTGCTATTAAATTACCTTTTCGGTGTGTTTCATTTCTTTGTCTTCCTCTAACATTAATTCTCCCACAGAGAGGACAGTCCAGACACTGATAAATTAGCTCACCTTGTCTCATCACACAGAGCTGTCTCTGCCATGGTCACCACCAACTAGCTGACTGCTGATATCCCTGCACGGTGATTGGCTAATGAGATTGCCCAGAGGACTCGGGATAAACTCCTGAACCCATGCTTCTCAAAGCGAGAGCTTGAGACATCTGGAACTGAAAACCACCTGGGACTAAAGCTCTGAGAGCAAAACACACTCCAGTCATCTTATTTCTGGCTGCTCATCATTAACCTGTGGTCACCTCCACTCTACCATGGGAGGACATGAAAACCGTGTTTAAGATAAACAAAACAACAGACACACCGAATCTCACTAATAAGGTTTGAGGGAAATGGGACAGAGAATATTTTGTAAAGGGATTATTATTCTATCTGTAATGAAGCTGTTTTATATTCCTGTCTTCAAAAGCAGCTAACTTTCATATCTGCTGTTTTGGCTCATTTAAAAACCCAGAAATTCTGACAGGCAGTCCCAAAAGGGCCGCATCAGGGGAGTGTAGTAAAGAAAAAAACAAAACAAAACAAGCCATTCCAAATGAACAGATTTGCTCATAAATAATTCTCTTCCAAGACAGCTGAATGAATTTCAAATGCAGACGGAGATGAGGGTGGGCTGGAAAACAAACTAACAGCATAATTTGCAGTCGTGTGTAACATTTGTCTATGTCCAACCCAACAGTTAAACTGATTTAAAGTACAGCGGTGACAATAAAAATAGCTCATTGCTTCGGCTCTAATGCTGTTTGCCATACAATAGTTCACCTACAGACAGTAGGCTGACCTTAATTCCTTGATATTTCAGTTTGTGCTTCATGCAGAGCAGCGAGTTGCTGCATTCTAACTTCACACGATGTGGCTGAGTTGACCCTGCGATGTTTATGTCGACTTCTATTACAGATAACTTCCCAGAAGTGACCTTCATGTTCAGTGAAACTTGTGGGTGGTCTAGAAGCTAATCCTCACGCCTGACACTACACATGCACTAACATTGCAGCAACTGCAGGTTGATGTGAAACTGCTGCAAGCTCGTGAAAGCGTCATCGTGGTGTAGTTTTGCGGCATGCACTATGTGCCACTCTACACAGTGACACCAAGCAGACACAGCAAGCAGCTCTCCAGACTTGTGGGGCTTTCATGTGACTGTGCGCTGTGTTGTGGTGCGGTGAGGTTTGCTAAGGATGGGCTCTGCCTCACAAACGGCTGCGATGCTGGAGAGAGACGGTGGTGAACCTTGTGGTTGCAGCAGACGAAGTGCGGTCGCCGAAATTCACCACACCAGGCGTGCACAGGCAGGGGCCCCCAACTGTAGCCTGACCTCTCTGAAAGCCACCAGCATACTATGTTATTACAACTCACCGAGCATTATAACACGGCTTATTGTTTGAGTTTAGCATGCATGGAGCTGCCAGCTTATCAAAGTTGCAGTGTGGAGATGTCTGAAAATCACAAGTCTCTTCCTGCTGTTGGCGAATGTTTACATAAACCTAGGTTGTTTTGCAAGTGAGAATGTCTCAAAACTGTTTTTTGAAGCATTCTAGGAAAAACAGCAAGCAGGTCAAAGAAGATAGCACAGATGTAAATAACTCTTGTGTGAGTGATAACAAAGACCCTAATGCCATTGTTTTTGGCAAAGCTCGACCTATGACATTTGTCAGCTTTTGACAAGATCTCAAACCCGGAGAGGTTGGCTCATACTCAAAAACAGACAGTTTTCTGTCATTATCTTACCTCCTGGATGTCCACTAATAGGTTTACAGTAAAATTGAACAGATTAACAGCATTAGGGCTTAATAAATCCAGCCATGGGCATAAGTTGTAACTCCCTGCTGGGCTTTAACATGAGAGCACTGCTCTAATCTGGTTACCAGCAGAGGGATTTCAAGCAGGGAAAAATGACTTCACTTCTCATGGGTAAAGGTGAAAACAGATGCAGTAATGATGAGTACTGACATCATTCACAGTGTTTGCATTCAGAGTTGGCAATGAACTGCAAGTATGGATATACATGAATATATAGCCATGATGTTAGCAACCTTATGTTTGAAGTCTCAGTGTTAGCATTTGGGCCTCGGCCATGTTTTTGGAGGCAGAATCGACCATCTGTGGGCGAGATGGGTGGAGCGCTAAGTAATCGGGTGCATCCATAAACCATAAATGTGTGTCAAACACATGCAAACGCTTGCAAATTAGTGCTAAGTAGTAAAAATAAGATATTAGAATGTTATAATTAATGTCACTAAAACTGGAGCATAGACTTTTTGGATGGTCTCTTAGTGCAAATAAACCACACAGTATGATTTGCCAGATCACTGTATGCAAATTACTCAAAAGGGCCACCAACACCACAAACACAGTCAAGAGAGCCAGTTCTATGATTAGAAATGGAGCAGGTGAAGTGTGGCAGATGGGTCGGCTACATTTGCCTGTGCCTGCAACCTTTTGTCAGCCAAAGAGGCTACATTTTAACTGAAAAGTAAATAAAATCATTCCCCCTGCATTTGTTATCACAAGGAAATTTTGATATTTTGCGCTTCGACCTTGGCTTCAACTTTCAGCCTCAGGGGCCCCATTTAGACTGGAGAAACAAAACTAAAGATTTAGTGAAGCATGATATTGTCACATTAATGTTGTCACTTCCTTTAGCAACTTTGTGACTACGGTAGTACGGCACATGTAAACCTGTCTCACACAGCTCATTCAAACTTGCTTTTCCTTCAAAAACAGGTTTCTTGTAAAGGTCATTGCACCTCAGTAAATAGAGGGCACCCAGGGATGAATGGTGCCTGGGCCCCCAGACAATGCTGACTCCTACAATGCCTTTAGCTGGCACACAGATTTCAGTAATTAGACTGTGACTGTTGCTGGCAGGGGGCCATGCAAGGTCAGAGCCCAAGGAAGGGGGGTAGAGGCAATGCTCCCTTCACACACATGAATGCATTTTTATACACTCTGCCTACATACATGCACTTTCCAATGTACCAGAGTATCCCCCTCCTACCCACTCTTACGCACGCATGAGTGCGCACGCACGCACGCGCACACACACACACACACACACACACACTTTCTTGTGTAGCTTTATGGCCTGTGTTACAGTCCTGGGGTTTGTTTGGTTTCTTTACCGCTTGGTAGTTTGGTCGTGGTGGGGTAGTGGTGGTAAAGTAATTACAATGATGAGGAAAGCAAACAGGATGGAAAAAACTGGGACTTAGCCATGGTCACATTGGGGGAGCTTTTTTTTTTCCATTATTGGTCCAATGGGAATCTTTGTTTTCGTTGCTTTAGGATGTTTAGGTGGGCAGTTGCAGATATTCCCTTATTTGTGCTATATAGGGTGCACCAGTAAATCTGCTGATTCATTAGTGGGCAATAAAAACATGGAGTCTTCTTGTCTCATGATGTAGTTACTGTGAAGCATTACCATGTACTACTGGCTAATTATTTCAATTTAAGAAATCAGATCAATGTGCAGCAGCTGAACAGGCATCTGTAGAGTTTGGTGCACTGCAGCTGGCCCTACTTTCTGCTCACTCTCCTTCTCTCATACTCCCTCCATGAACTTAGGCTGAACCATCCCATACTGCCGAGGTTTTATGATGTACATATCATGGTCAGTCACCCCAAACCAGCGCTGGTTGGCAAAGTGGCGTCGAGTGGTTAACAACACAAGACAAACTATCCAGATACAATCTTGAACTCTTGAACTTATCACAAATACACAGAGAGAGTGGGCAATCAGTGTCACTCTGTCTCTTTAAATCTGTCTCTGTCTCTTTATCTCTCTTTTTGTCTTTCAGGCTCACGGCAATTAAACTTGGCAGTGAATTTCCTAGTACAGTCAAAAACAAAAAAAAAACAGGAACCTGTATGTCTGTGTTGTTACAGTGATGTTTTGTTGCAAACAATTGCTTCACATGATAGCTTTTTTAAAATTAGTTTAAGAGGGTGAGAGTCTGGACAGCGTCTTACCCATTCTAGTCTAGCGCAGCTCGAGAGTTTTCCCCAGGGGTGCGTTGGGCAGTGGGGGAAGGGAAGCTGGCAATCCCCTGCTCTCACGCACCCCCTAGATTAGAACATTAGAAATCACAAGCAGGGAACAAGACTGAAATACCCTCACTGCCTACAACCCCTCCTTCACCCTCTGTGACCCCCGGGTCATCTGCTTTGTAGTAAACTCTGCTCCCACAACTCGATGCATGGATTGGTTTCTCATGTCGGTGGAGCTGTTTTAGAAATGGGGAAAAGTAGTGCAGCTTTCTGAGAAAATATGAACAAGGAAAAAAGCAGTTATTAATGAGAAGGTAAATTAAGTTAACGGGGAACACTGGAAGCACTGAGAAAGCTCAAGGCTTTGTGAGGTTTGATCTAATAAAGGGGGTTTGAAAGACAGATTTAGTTAAGCTATTATCCCAAGCATTCAACGCAGGTTCATGTTTAAACAAGAGCTCAACACGTGCAATTTATATTTAGTTAATTTTTTTAGTTAGTCTGGGTAAGTAACACAGGTCAGTTTAAAAAACTCCTCAAATCCGCCAGTGTTACTGCCCCGCTTCTCTCACAGTAGAATCATTTCACTTACTTACTGGCATTGGCAGCCTGAGCAGAGTAATATAATGTTTGTGGCACAGGCTGTCATGTAGCAGTGTTTACCAGCGGCTGTATCAATTCAGAGTCATGCTGCAGCATCCGAACAATGAAAGCTGAGGCAGCTGGGGCTCTGAGAGCAAGAAACAAGAGACCTCGTCTCCCTTTTTCTCTGACTTACTCTTTCTTTCTTTTTGTCCTCTCAACAGATTCTCTCACGTGGTTCTCACACCCCGAAACCTCATGCTTTCAATCACACCCGTGAGGTTTAAGTATGTTACAATGGCTTGCACCAATACTCTGGAGTCTACAGAGCCAAGTCATGCTCATGTTGCTGCATGGGACAAGGAGGTTTGTGTCTGAATTAATGCAATAATCAACACAGAGAATCCACATTAGTGTTAGGGTTTTTTAATATTGCATGAACCCTATGAGCCTTGCCTGTGGTTTAAAAAAAGAAAAATGTTTAGCACATAATTTTTGTATGAAAGGTGATTAAAATGCATAATTTGCTACACTGCTAAAGTTCTGGAGCGTGATTCATAAACAGTCTTGGATATTTACATGTGACACATGGATGGCTTTATCCACTTTATCCACAGCAGTAAGCCTGTTTATCAAAAGTGAATTACGGCTTGGCAAAGTGTTGATGCCTAAGGGCCAAACTTGTACCAATTATCAATAAAGGGTTAATGATTTGACCTCTGGGTAAACCATGCTTGGAAATCCCCCTCAAAGTGGCACTTCATCTGGACAGCTTAGATTCATGCCCTTCCCCCATTAACTTTCAGTCACCCACTACCAATATCTATCTGACTCCCTGCAGTCTGCTTCTTTATCAGCTGTGCTGCTGGAAACATCCTTATACTAGATGGTCCATAACACAACTTCTATCCCAAAATGCCCAGAGGCCTTGTTAGGATGTGTCAGCCAGAGTTCAATTACATGCTTAAGCTGTGATGGTTTACTTATCGAAGTAAGAAGCCAACATATATAACAGCTCCTGTATTAAATGCTGTGTTTTCAAAATCAGTTTTTCCAACAAAAAAAAAAAAAAAGCTTCAACAACTACTCCCAAAACAGGGGTTTGCAAGGATTGTTTAAACCCAGAGTCCAGATTGACAAATGCTAATTTGCTTTTAATTTGAGCATCCTACAGAGATTTTGTACGCTCATAAATAGGTTGCATTTGTTTTTATCAGTGTAATTCAAGAAATCACAAGTGGCATGTCAGCTAATTTAGTATAATAAGACTCAAGAAGGGCCCCATCAACCAAACAAGACTTTCTGGTGCAACTCGACTGTCTGCAAAATACTGAGGTTGATTGTATTGACAGGATGATACGCAAGAGTGTTACGACATCTTTTCTAGTTCAAGCCAACACTCGGTTTAGAAAGTGCACTAGTCAGTCATTAGTACTGTAGCTTTGTCAGGTAATATTGCAAAATCTTTAGGCGAGAGTTGAGTTTACCCGTGGGTATTGATTCCAAGATCAATTTGAGTCAATTAGCAAAAGAAGGGTGTGGCTGGGTGTGGATTTCTGCTCTAGGGATTTTTTCACTTTTGAGGTGATCACTCAAAAACTTGATACAGAGACAGATTACACGATGCTGTTAGTTTGAATTTGGGTCTCCTGAATGCTCAAAGCATGCTGTTTGTCCATACTAGAGTCAAGCCTGATCATTTGACTGCAGATTCGATTCACATCTGGTAATAGGTCAATACTCAGCTTGGCAGGGTTCATGTCACAATAACTGTTTTACCATGCACACTGACCTTTTGCCTACAGCTTTTTCTTCATTGCCTATATACTTAATCACTGCATTTGCTCAGTAGAATTAAAGTAACCCCTTCCCCTTTCTTTCTAACCCTCCTGTTTTTTGGGGGGTTTTTTTCCTTTCATTTTTATCCTCTGGTGTGTCTCAGCCTGATTTGTGGAGTTAAACTAAACAAGCTGATGTCTTCCTGGCCAGCTATTACTGCTAGAGGAAGCAGCAGAGGCTCCGGTCTGAGGTAATCACGCCACCGGGATAATTGCACTCTGTAAAACACTAACTGGATGTTTATGTCCAGGCCCAGAGGGAAGTCATTAATGCCATCTTAATTAAGGGTAATAAAGCTCTTTTTCTGCCTTTTGGGATGAAACGACCTTGACTTGATCTCTGATGCGACGTATGGGTCAATTAGGAGACTCTACAACTTGCCAAGCATGTTTTCACAGCTAAACACAGAATTAGGTTTCACCCTCACCTCAATGTCTTGAACCTTGGTGCACTTTTATGAGTATCTGCACCAGAACATATGCATGATTGTGTGTGTGTGTGTGTGTGTGTGTGTGTGTGCATGTGTGTGTGTGTGTGTTTTCTTTTGCTGGTTAATCTTTCCTGCCAACCACCTACTCACAAAACACACGTGTAGTCAGACATACATACATACACGTTTTCTTGACATACTAGTTTCAGTGTGATAATGTCTGTAAACACCAAAGTAATGTTTCAGTCTGCACAGTTATAGCTTAAATAATCCCAAACACAATCCGAGTGGAAAATGATTAAGCTAAACAAGTATTTCAAATTAGCTGCTTCAGCCACTGCAGCAGGAAAAACAGCTATGCCAGGGTTAGGCCAACCCTGTGATACAGTGACTGTAACACCAGCGGCTTACAAAGAATAACATTGGGTCAGAGAGGGAGTGAAGGAGTGCATGCTGATATGAGTAATGGCAAACAGCTGCACAGTCCGGCCGCTAAAAATACACACACACACGTGGTGTGTGACAGGTGTGTATATGCGTGCATGTGCCTGTAGTAAACTACAATTTGCTGCAAGCTTGATTTCATAAATGAAAAGATTAAAACAAACAGATGATAACATTTACTGAATTAGCACCGCAGTGTTACCATGCACAATTTTGTGGCTCTACTCTCCAGAGGTGGGAGAAGTTCTTAGAAGTAAAAGTAGCACAGTCATAATGTAAAAACACACCACTGCAAGTGAATGTGCTACTTTTGAAACGTGACTCAAAGGTGTACCGTGGAGTCTTGCTGTAAACATGCAGGTCAAGTAATGATGACTTCCTTTGCCATAAAACATTTCTAGAGCATCTTTTAAGATTACAAATTCTGCCGTGTTTACATCAGAATTAACTGAAGTGTACACCTCTACAGTCCAATGCCATGTAAGCAAAGTTAAAGAGTTTTTGTAGACTGTCAGCTGGCTGACAGCTCCAGACTAAGTGAGTAATAACCACTTTAGAGGAGATTGATTTGTTGAAATGCCAAAGGCTGTATATAAAACATGCACACAGACTATAAGGACAAAAGTACTGGGCCACCTGCTCATTACACTTACAGAAACTGCTCAGCCTTTGAAACCCTTGTCATGAAGCTCTCAGTGCACAGTTTTTGTGCTGATGTTAATGCTAGAGGAGGTTTGGAACTCTGCAGTTATTAAGTCAGCAGAGCCTTGATGACTTTTATTTACTATGCGCCTCAGCCACTTTACACAGTCTGTAACTTTACAGTTACTGCAGTTCTAAACGTTTCCACTTTGCAAAAACAAAACTTACAGTTGATTGTGGAATACGTAGGAGGGAAGCAATTTCACAAACACACTTCTTGCATTGGTGGCATCCTATTACGGTACCACGCACAAATTGAGTGAGCTCTTTAGAATGACCCATTCTTTCACAAACAGGCGGGCTGCATGGCTAGGTGCTTCATTTTATACAGCTGTGGCAAAAGGACCTGAAGTCAGATTAAAATTAAGAGGTGTGGCCCAATACTTTGGTCCATACAGTGTAGCTTCCAAGTCTGAAAAGTGAAGATAAGTACCTTAAACCAGCATTCTAACAAAATTACTGTTGCCACCCTTATTGACCTTCAATATCTATATGAAATGAGGGTCACAGACCATTGCTTTAAATCTTCAGAATCCTTTATATCAGGGCAAAGGTTCAGTGTTCCCAAAGATATCACATCAGACTGTCATTCACACTATCTACCGGTGTTCTTTTAAACAAATTACTTTATGATGACAGCGTTGGATATTTGGATCTTGCATCATGTTGTATTGTGTTTTACCACTGTCTGTAATGCAAATTGCTCCACAAGGACAGAGAAAGTTTACTGTACTTCTTCCTACACTACTGTACTACACGCTTATGCAGTTGTTGGTACTGTTACAGCAAGAAGGTTCCTGGTTTGATACCCAGATATGAGATGCATTCCCCGTGTGCCTGCAGGGATTTCCTGCTGGTACTCTGACTTTCTCCCACTGTCCAAAGATAAGCATGTTAGCTTAATTGGTGTTTCTAAATTGCCTGTGTATAAATATATGGTTAAAATCTGACTTGTAGTCAAAAGCGCTTTGAGTGGCCAGTAAGATTAGCAAGATTAGCAAGATTAACCTTTTCTTGACTTGATTTTGGTCTAGTTTCTTGTTTAAGACATCACAGGGTTCATTTTGTAAATTGCGGTCCCCATTAATGTAAAAATAAATAAATAAAATAAAAATAAAATAAATGACAATACAGTAGAATATGCTTCAGGGGAGGCCTGCTTTTTAATTGAGATCTCACTATCATGCGAGAATGCAGTTACTTGGTTTCTCACTCAGCTCTACCCCTCACTAGTTACATCTGGTTTCAAAACAGGAAGATGGCTTTATGCAAAATGCTCAGGAAACATTACAGTGGCTACAACCATCATTTATATACAGTCTGTGTTTATCTTCAGTAGCTAAGAGCAAATAAAAGGCAATCTTTTAGCCTAAAAATATGTCAGATATCAAAGGTGGAATGCATCAAAACAGTAAAAGAAAACACTGGAGAAAATAAGCAGCAGATTAATCCATAATGAAAACAATTATTAGTTTACAGAGGGTTGCAAGCTGGTTCAAAAACGGCTTAACCTTATCAAGCTGCAAAAGAAGAACCCAGCCTTACCTTGATAATAAGCAATAATAATCTACTGATACAATATATGATCACATAAAGTGTCAGGAGACTTTTACTTCCAATACTTTTGAGTAGTTCTGAGTAGTTTTACTTGTAACACTTTTACTTTTACAGTGGTATTACTACTTTGTGGTATTTGTACTACTTAGTCTGGGATTTAGTTTCATCTCTGTGTTCAGTTATGAGCAGAAACCCTGTGGAAAGGTCCCAGTAACAGGATCTGAAGAGGCAGGGTCTGGACCCCAGGCAGCAAAAACAATCATCTGGCTTCTACTGGGAGTTAGGAGCAGGCTCTCCGCCAATGATAACAACTCTCTCATCAGGCAAGGCAAGGGAGACTGAGAAAGAGAGAGCACCGAGGGGGAGTAAAAATGTTTACCTCTTGTGTGTTGTGTAGGTGGCTATCAGCGTTTTTGGCGATGCCTCACTTGTGGGATTGAAACATTGTAGGGACTCATGTGCAACCGCAAAGTCAGCTCATGACCTTTTGTTCTGTCACTCTCAGAAACACACATACGTAAACTGTCAAACAATAAAAGCAGCAACAGGAGGTATTTTTTTGCTGCCACTGCCAACATCCTCCATCACACACAGACACACACACACAACGGAAAACAAACATGCCTTATCAAGGACATAGGTTCTTCTCATAAAAGTAGATTCAGTTTGCATCCTCACAAGCCATCACACAACTCACACCAGACAGCACCGTGCTTATCTGTCTGCTAATGTGATAGAAAGGGCGATAAGGTCAAAACATCTCACAGACTATAAAAAGCTATAATTTGACAAAATGGCTATAGTAACAGTGCACGTTTCAGGGCCAGACCCTCCACTTTCTCAAATGCAAAATTGTTTTGGAACCTCTGAAGTGGAACTATAGAAAAAGGATAAGAATGCACACGCAGAAAAACAAACACAGATATAAGCAAGCAAATAATTTTGGTGATATCCTGTTTTCTTTGAGTCCTTTCCCCTAAATATAGGGTATGTGCATGCACATTTTCTTGTGCGTGTGTGTGCGTGCGTGCGTGCGTGCGTGTGTGTGTGTATGTGTGTGTGTGTGTGATTTCCATCCAACTAAAGGGATTAGGAAGGCCTGTCTTAAATATTCTGTCTGGTTTCCCCTGAGACCTTCTGTTGAGGACAGATCCCTGCTGGAGACTGACTCTGTTTGCATGAATCACAGCTTGGTTTTGTGTATGTGATCTTGTGTGTTTATATGTATCGGACCTTGTTTGTGCCTGCTTGTATGCCTTGCTGTCCAATTTATTCCTATCCCACAGATTCCCCCCGCCTTTTTTTTTTCCCTGCCTTTATATTCCGCCAGACAGCTACACGCCACACAAAACCTCACCTAGTCAGTGTTATTTGCTTTTATTATCAAAGCCCAGCTCTTGTCTTTACTTCTGATTGCCTGAGCCGCCCCACCAATGAACACCTGTGATCACATAACAGCCACCCATAGCAGCACTTGTGTGTCACTTGGCTACTGTTCAGGACAAATTACATTTAAAGCACTTTAGCACGACAAATTTCACCAGTGGCACTTTGTTATTCTCCCCCAAGTAGTGACAAAAAGACAGCTGTTTGGAATTTAAAAACAACTTTATTACCCAGAAATCAGTAAAGTCAACACTGCTTGCTCCAAAGTGTCTGATAGGGGTGGAAGCAGTCTTTCGGCAGCATGTTCACGTGTTGTGAACAAGTCCAGTGTAGTCTGGATGGGGTCCGGTTTTCTGTCCGGACAAAATGAAGTCTTGACTGATTGTTGTAAACCCACCAACATTATTATTGCCGTTAATACAGTTAGTTCAACTTTTCCCCATTAAAGTGGCACTTGGAGGTTTACATTAGAGTAAAGGGGGGGGGATTTTTAAAATAAACACGTAGTGAATATTAACTGTTGAGTGTCGGGGCTGCTTTTCTTAATGCACCAAGTCTTTCTTCCCTGTGAATTATAGTGATTGTGGAGCGGCTTACGAGTGGATTTTCTTTCACTTTGTGTCACTTAATCGCTCTCCATTGTGTACAGGTGAGTGTAAAATACAACCTCTAATGGCTATCTGCTTAAGTGTAGTTGAGCAAAGAAATTCTGACACTGCTCATGTTGAAAGAAAAGAAAGGTTGTTAAAAGTTCAGCAGCCAGACAGATAGCGGTTGAACAAGGTGATGCTGCCAAAAAAACATACCCTTTGTGGCCAAAAAGTTTTAGCACTGTTCCTGAATATGTGTACATGCACGCCAGTGTGTGCATGCCATTTGCAAAGGCAAGTAAGACCTAGTTAAACCTGCAGCACACACTAAGCGTTATCTCTCTTGTGGATCTTCAAGAGAGACACTACCCCCACGGATGAAGGGGTAAAGTTTGTGGTTATGTCTGTCTTTTTCTACACCACCAAGGCCCTGACCTAAGGTTGACTTACAAGTCTTGATGATGAGGATAACTCTGTAGACTGTAGCGTAATTCAGACTGCATTGCCTTCCTGACGTTACAAAAAAACACTACAGACTTCCAATCCAGAAGCAGTTCTCTTTATTCGCAAGTTTAAGAGGTCATTCAGTAAACAGTGCTGCAAAATGTCTTGTAGTAAGAGCAGGATAGCATCCTGGTAGTACAGCTGAAAGACCAGAGGTTTAAGGCATTTTTGGCTCTTGCTCAGATTTGGAGTGATACAGACCTTTCCTGAACAACACCTGTGTTCTGTTTCTGGTTATTTCACAAGTCAGGTCACAGTGTTCCACTTAGAGCCATGATTGCTGAAAGGATTTGTCACTACAGCAGGGATACATCCTGCTGACTGACTGACTCAGGACTTGGGAGGAAAGTGTAGTATTTTAATTTTACTGTGTCTCTCAATTAAGTCCAGTCTGTCTGTGTGGGGCTATATATATGTGGGGTTTTATATATATATATATATATATATATATATATATATATATATATATATATATATATATATATATATATATATATATAAACCCATTATATATATATAATTCTGAGAAAAATTTAGGTAATCACATAAAGTTCGTTTGGAATGTTCGGATACCTTTAGTTTAAACCTTAGGTAAGCTTAGATTGTTAGTCAATTGTTGCATAAGGTGAGTTAAAATCATGACAAATAGATTAATTATTGTTTAACCTCCTTTTTTTCATTGTTTTTTAGACAGGAAAATCATCTCCATAAACTCTGTAAAAAGCAAGTGTCTATCTGGCCGATTTTTTCTTTTTCCTCCTTTCTCCTTCGCTTCTACTCTTCCTCCTCCTCTGGAGTCTTTTGGGTCTGCCCAGGCTGTTTTGATTTCACAGCGGGTGAGTGGCAGCCGCGACCCCACCTGACCCCCACAACTCAGCTTCTGCTGATGTCAGCATCTTGCAGCAGATTGGAGCGTGCAGTTTTTAAACAAAGCTCCAGTCTCTGCCCTTAGGGGGGCTCATCCACTTTATTTCTTAAAGGGGCCGTACACCAACTGAGCTCATGGTTGTTTTTTGGTGCACTTGGATTTTTGCTCGCATTTTCTCACAACTTGTGATGCTGTTTTCCGTTCAGTCGTGTGCAGCTACAGTTTTAATCTCAGTAAGCTGTAACAGCTGACACACCGCTAGAATATTCTTGGGGCTAGTGCAGTTAGTGACAGTGTATTGCTGGATGCCGTGCCTGGTCAGGATATCCTGCCATGCCCTCTTCTTGTCTGAATGAGCTCTCTGTGGAGGAGGAAAAGACAGCCTTATGAAAACTACTCATAACTTGTCCTCTTATCACCACTGTCTTTCTTCTTTCCCTTCTTAGATGCACTTACCCACACTCAGTGCATTCATCGGATTTATTGGCCTTTTATACTTCAAAGCCAGAGTTAGTCAACAAGTTTTTTTGGTTTTTTTTTTTTTTTGCTGCTTTCCTGTCTTGGCCCAAACTCTCACAGTCTCACTCAATAAATGTTTAATCACAGTGAAGCTTTACCAATTAATTTCAGTTTAACAGTCCCTTCTCTGAATTTAAATTCATGTTCTAACTTAACCAGCAGGCTGCACGGGGCGAGGTGATGATATGCTGTGACTGAAATGAAAGCAGTTGCGCAAGATTTGAGACTGTTTGTGTGTGGCTCAACATTTGTGGAATCGCATGCGTCTTTTGGTGTCTGGGGTCAGCCACCGGTTGGAAAAGACACACTCGTGTTGGTTCATAACAGATATCGGTGCATCAGATTTTGCAATAAAATGGCACGAGAAACAGTCTGCACAGGGGCAGAACAGGATGAGACACTGCACAATGAAGTGGTTAGCTTTGTTGAGTCAATGTAAACATCCCATACAAAACGTTCTATACACTCGTGCGTGCACGCTCGTACACACTCTGAAGTCACAGTGCTGGCACGCTGTCTGCACCTGACCTAACTTTATTGCCCCTGTGTGACCCTCGCTAGCTGAATCTGCTGTGTGCGGAGGTTTTGTGTGAACAGCTGGGTTGAAGCCTCCAGGCTCCAGAGCCAGATCATCTAATATCTCCTGGCTGGCCCTGAGGGTCTCAGCTCCTGAGGCGACACCATCCATAAAGAAGTTCTTATCTGAACTCGGCCCCTTTACATTGTTCTGCTAATAAAAGACCACAGAGACTCTGTGACTGTGTTCTAAACCCCAGCTGTATTTTAGATCAAAAGAGTGAATCATCAAGGGGTTTGCCATCTTAATTTTAATTTGTTTGGTTCAGGCTAATAATAATAATATTATTCCCAGTAAAATTACACAGGATAAATCAATTCCATCACAGGCAAATGTCCTCTTCCATTCCCCTGGCAAAACAACAGGGTCTTAATTCTCAATAGCTTTGGTAGCATTAGCGTTTCAAGCTTTCATATGTAGAATGAAACACATCAGTCAAATTAACTTTGATGCACTTTATGGCCTTTCAAATTCACTTAGTCACACAGGATGATTTAAGGAGCCACCGCTTAAGTGTAATGGTAGTACTACACAGATCTCTGTGAATCACATAAGAAGTCATTATCTAACACTGGCGCCACTGTCTGTGAAACCACACAACACTGCTGACCATCTTATCATGCGATTCACATTAGGTTTTGATTAGAGCACTTAAGATTAGGGCACGTGTATCACAAATGAGCAGACTAAGACAGCAGCAGTGGCAGAGATTTGAGGAATAATGGGGAAGATTTTTCGTGATATCGAAACTCTGAGAACATTTATTTCTGTTTACATGTACCTGAATTCTGCAATTCCCTCATTCAGCAATTGTCTACGCTTCTGCAAGTTGTGTTCTCATGCACAGAAAAATGGGTATGAACCACATGACATGATTTCATGATTGTTGGCTTCTGTCTTTCACTTCACTGGGGAACTCTGAACAGATGTTCTTCTTCTGAACAATGGGGTTTGAGGACAGGTATTTTCATGAGCCTATCAATGAAACACTAGTGAAGGAGGACACTCAAACCACAAGACACTAGGCCGATTTTTCTTGGGAATTCCAACAAGTCCTATGAGCTTAGCTGTTGAATATCACCCAGGTGTGCTGACTTCCCTCATGCAGTTATCATTCTGAAAATAACAAAATGTCAACAAAAAACACATGGGGCTCAGACTGCCAACCTTTCAACCAGTGGACAAGCCACTCCACCACCTCAGCACTGTAATGGTGCTGACAAATTTATATTTCTTCAAGGATATGTGACAGAAGAGCCAAAGAGGATAAATAATGGGCTTACACTTACTATGTTTTGATTAAATTTTTTTTTTTAAAAACTCAAATTTGAAATGCTGTATTTGTCAATTCTGTTCGTATTTTGTTTCTGCTGCCCCCAAGTGGCAAAAAAAATCTGTTATTGTAGGTCACAATAGTCAGACACCCAAATCAATGCAGCCACTGTTTTATTGACCACTAATCTTGAGGCTGATGTGCTTTTCTGTAGTTATAGAGCAAGAGAAGTGGCACTTGAACTTGTGGTCACAGCCTTGTTTTCCTAGCCTTCAGGCTACAGCTTCCTCATATACAATACATAACTCTTTCATGTCTAGTCTGCCTTTCTTCCTCCTGGCCTCACTCCAGTCCCTAAAGCTATCTGAATAGTCACAGGAGATGACTCTGTCATCCAGACTAATCTCTGAGGAGGCTGGACGATTGTTTTATATCCTAATGAGCTAGCTTGTAAAACTTATGCTTCCTGTCTTTTCTCGGTATGTTTTCATTATCGCAACTCTTTTAAAAGTGAATGGCCCCCCGACTCCAAAAATACTCTTTGGGAGTGCTGTTGGAGCATCAGATGAACAAAGTGGTGATGACTAAAGTGGTCAGCTGAGGTAAGGGCAAGCCAGTGGGAAAGGTTGTTGCTTTTGGCAAAAATGAGAGAAACTGGTCTAGCGTGCCCATAGCTGGGCATCAAACCAACTTTGAACAAAGGGGTATTTTAAGTATCTTCGTGCACTGAACATGCAAACGGCCAAAAACACGGTTTAACCGGACACTTATTAACATAGACAGTCTTTGCATTTGGATTGATTTTACAGAATGATTCTACAGTTACATGTAATTGCTGCATTTACGCTCTTTGCGCGCTCTGAACTACTTTCTCATATTTTTTTTTCTGGTATTTATACTGATGCTGTGATGTTTTATTGTCCCTAAAAGCTTGGCCTGAAACAGCTTGTCACCATTTGAGCACAATTAACATAATAAGCATCTAATATTGAGAGTCGATACAAAGGAGGCTATTAAATGACAGAGGTGGTAACCACAAAGTGACTCAGCAGACACAGATGGAGTATACACACACACACACACACACACACACGCACACACCCAAACCCACCCACAAACACACACACGGGAGTAATTAAATCTCTCAGTACAGTGAGCAGTAGTATAGCTAGATTCATGTCCTGACATGTACCCTGACCTCAACAGAGAGGGAAGCAGCCTGAGGCATTGATCCAGATTTTAATAAGCTGTAACTCTAATGCGCTGCACTGCCTACAACCTGCTTCTGAGAACAATTACTTTAGTTAACTAGAAAGATACATAGAAATCCTTCACTTTTCAAAGGTAGCCACCTATAATGAAGGTACAAACACACACATCTCTTTACAGACTTGTGTATGACCGACATACTCTGCATTTGAAATAAGCTGTCTTTTGGACTTTGGTGCTGGGCCCGCTCCTCCAGCCCCAGCACAATGTGCAACATAAAAGGCAGCCACTTCAGAGAGCGTGTTGAGCTTTCAACTTCGGCATGCGCCTTCTGAGACCTCCACTCACTGTCAGAGCACTCAGAACAAAGCACACCATCCACACGGCAGCCGCTGGAAACATTAAGTTTCAATGTGCTCGTGCGTGTGCGTGTCTGTGCGTGTGCAAAAGGCAGTGGGGTGGGCACACTGCATTGATGCTGAGAGATATTATTTCATAAGGCTGCTGGCATCGATTTGGCTTACTGTATTTGTGTCCAAATGCCATTACACACATTGTGTTAGAGCAGCCATACAATGATGCGTAACTTTGCAACAATCCCGCACAGATGTGCTACAGTTCTTCAAGTAATGCAAAACTGATCAAAGACTCTTCTGTGAAATGGTCAGTTGCAGTGGCCAAATGGTCATGGCAAAGCCTGAAAGCAAAAATGACTAAGAATACTACAAACACACCTAACTAAACTGCAGTCCATGCTCACTCGATCTAATTTGTCTCTTTTGCTTTTATGTTGTCCTTGGATTGAATGCAAACACATCTTCAAAGCAAGCATTTGACCCATGTTCTGGCTTTCCTCTACACCCCAAGCCCCCAACCCCCCCAACACACATGCACATAGTCACACACTCAGCACCCTGAGCCAACACACTCTGGTTTTTAAATCTCCTTGAAGATGGACACATCAAAGATATCCGTTGGCAACAGTGACCTGGTCTGACCACTATGACTGGAACCTAGTTTCTTTAAACAAGCACTTCTCCAAGCCATGATTCTGCAGGTCACCTGCCTCATCACAGCCTGGGGGAAAGAGAGGATGAAGAGAATAAGGAAAAGTGGTGGTGGTGGTGGTGGTACATTTTTCCCTCTTCTCACACCTGCAGCGCTGCAGTTTTCTTTTGCACCGCTCATGTTCCTTTACTTACATCTCTTTTAGACACGCAGACCACTTCTCACCTCTCCACCCTTCTCCTCTCTTCATCCTCTCTTCGCCTCATCTGGGTAGCATTAGCAGGGCCGCTGACACGCATGACTCTGATAGGTGATCAGCAGTGTGGAGACGTGCTAAGTGTGCCAATAGAAAATTCTACTCTCAACCAAAAACCAAAAGACCCAAAAGCAGGTTACAGCAACCCTGCACCTGGCTCACAGCAGTGTCTGGACACGGGGTGGTGGTTGAAGAGATGTCTCAGAGGAATGATAAGGAAAGTCCAAACACAGTGTACAGAGAGTGGTGGAGTGAGCTGACAAAAAGTGGGTCCTAACCTGTCACTCAGGTTGATGCATTAATCTGCTGACAAGCCCAGCTGCTCCCACAGCTCAAGTCTTCCCAGACCGAGCAAGCCATCCCAGCTCAGAGCAAATTAGCCGTCCTCTCCAGTCAGAGCTGCTTGACTCAGATCTATGGGCTTAGCTGTTACCTGAGGCAAGTCAGGCCAAGAGGCCGCCTCCCTCCCAGTCTGTTCCCCTAAATTATAGCCTTGCTCGGTTCATAGTGCCTGAGGCCATGTGTGTGTACAAATGCCGTGGCCAACTTGTTGCTTTATACATCAACACAAGTACAGGCAGTAACACACGCAGAAAAACACAGAAGGATAGCCGGGGCAGATTTTTGTCCACTTATCTTTGAACAGACTGTTGCAAGATTAACAGTTTCAGTGGCCTTGGACATCCTCCCCCTCCAGACAAAACTGTATGCTGTAATTATCCTGTAATATGACTGCAAACATTAAATGAGCTTAGCTCCAGTGTTATATATTCCTAAAGAAGCCTCAGGCCTTCCCACAGCCTCCGCGTGCGTAAGTGTATATGAATCACATTGTAAACTGTTGATATTTATACTCAGTCAAGGGCCTCGTAATGTTGGAAATCTGTAGTGAGAACAGTTATATTAAAAATACAGCATACAGCATTTTTTTTTTTTTTTTTGCAGCTGTTTGTAAATTATGGGTTCAGTCTTAAAAGTAGTTTAACAGGTTTCAACAGTGAACACACATGAGTAGTCAATTTCTGGTAGAGAACTTATTGTGACAGTTAAGCACTTGACAAGTTTATTTCCTCTGGAGTCATTAGAATATTCTAGTTATCATTTAGTGATGATAAATGTTGTCACTATTAGTAAGCTACGTATGAAATGTTTATGCTGCAGTTCACATAATGCTGCTGTAGTTACCACAGGAGCAGGAGCAACATAAAATTCAGTGCATGTTGAATGATTTATTACAGATGACTGATAATTACAGTAGATATCACCTTAGCAAATATAAAATAGCTCAACCTATTCGATATACAATGTTTAGGAGTACTTTGCACTAACTGTAGGACACATAATGATACTTAATGACTCCAATACTATTCCTATCTCTCATCATGCACATATAACTAGTATAGTAATAGAAAAAAACATGATATTATTAGACAAGAATAACATGATACAAACTGTATATCGTGGATTTTCTCCCTTCTGCTTCTTCCTTGTCACCATCACTGTAGGTGTGATGTTTTTGGGGTGAAGTGAATACTGCATGATGACTTTAGTGAACTTAAGTCTTAGAGATTTGGTTGGTAGACTCAAAACCATAGACTGTATATAAAAGATGGATGCATTCACTGTGATACCACCTATTTGGTTTTTGGAATACAGTTTTATATCCTTGAATTCTGCATTTTGTTTATCACCACCTTTTTTTTTGTTTGTTTTGTTTTGTTTGTTTGTTTTTTAATCAGATGTGATCATATTTGGATAAGTGAACAGAGATGGTGCCTTAACAGCTAATGCTAGCGCTGGCTAGTTAGCTTGGTTAACAAGGTGCCCTAGCCTATGATCAGCCCCCTCCCTTTCTTCAATAATTAATGAATAAATAATTATCATACTGGAACATAAACATGTATATACCCAGAAGAGTTCTAAATTGAGAGCACTGTACCTGACTGAAAAAAAGAAAGAAAGAAAAGTAACCATCACTGTAGAACTTGACTAACAGCTGTATATCTGATATTAGAGCTTTTTCAAATTTTGCTTGATCAGGATAATGCTGTGTTTAATGTAAATGTTCTCACAAACACACCTACACACGTCGTCCTCCGTCATTTTGTAACCCCACTTCCATAAGTCCTGTATTGAGGATGGCTAGCTGAGTTTGGGAGAGAACTAACCTCAGCAGTGTAGGGGAGAAAGGAGCAGGTGAAATATGGACTACTGTATACTATGTATAATATCATTTTGTTAAGATAAAAAAAATGTCAATGTTTTGATAATATGTGGTTTCAAGATCTAAAGTTTAAAAGAATCATTTAAAAAAAATCGCCTCTTGGCTGGGTCCACAACTGTGGATGGGAACATCAGCATGAGCCCAGAATGCCCACAGGATAGTCCAGCCCAGGGTCTATGGGGATTAATCACAGACAGTGTAAAAGATGGACAGACCTATTGTGATGTCATCCATTGGTGTCTGAAGTCCCGTTTCAAAGCCTGGAGGTTAGTGTCTTCAGTATTGGCATCTTGGTGGCAAAAAGCTAATGTTACGAGGAAGGACGGGTCTGACTGTGAACATGCAGTTACATACCACTGATAATTCTTCATTTTGAAACATAATATGATCAAGTTTTACAAAATAGACAAAATGTTTTATTCAGTCTGACTCAAAGGGAGTGTCCGATCTCATAAACTCAACAGGAAAGCGGTTTACAGAGGTCAAGACAGAAAGCTGTTTTCCCATAGACTTCTATAGGCCCAGAGGTCTTTTTGCAACCACAGCTCCTGCCATCTAGTGGCCTTCAGATAGGTTTATGGCATTTCCACACTGCTTTCATTTTCTCATCCAGAAGCTACCTCCATGTTTTACACTGTCTATGAGACTGACTCACATTGGTACATTCACTATGTGCCTGCACAGAAAAGGTATGAAGCCTGGAAATCCATAATGGATCAGTGTCCTCGCAGCTTTAAAAATAGCATGTGTTCCCTATTATTAAAGGTAGCTCCTTGAATAGACTAGCGTGTAAAGCCACATATCATCAGATAAAACTGCAATAACCTGTCAAGCTCTTCTGATATATAGCTTTACACCTGCAGTAGCTGCTGTAATGTTAGAAAATTGTTTGAATAAGATAGACTGAACACATAACAAACGCCCACACTGAAAACCACCAAGTCAGTATAGCTCACATGACATCATTTCTGGCAATAAACAAAAGCATAGTCATATATAGTCAGAGCTCATTTGTTTCATGATGACAGTGATTAGCCATCCACTCTAGAGTGATTACCCATGACCCTTAACCAAATACTGTTTGTTGACAAGTCCAGCATAGGTCATGCTTGTTGTTATAGGAACACATTTTGCTATCTCGGACTGATGGAGTGACTCATAGACTGAGGTCAAAGTTGTCTTAAACCTTTTATTCAAAACTAAATGGTATCACTTGAATGACTGATAGCCTCTGTACAGATTACAGTGAAAAGAAAATAAAGCTGGAAAAGGCAGCGCTGGAACGAAAAGATAGTGAAGCGGCAAAAGAAACCTGGACCTGAAAAAAGAAAGCCGTACCAATAAGTTTCACTGCACTGACACTCGTTTCAGTTGATCTCACTTTCACAGCTTTCTTTGCTTCTAAAGGCTGCTGTCAGTGTCTTAAAAAGTTCCAGATCTCGCAGTTTAACTGTAAATGTCAGCAAAAAAAAAAAAGGGGGGGGGTGGCAAGGATATAAGAAAGAGGGACAAAATGAGACAGATCCGAAGAGAAAGATGCCACAGACAGAGGCAGAAAGAGTGTGTCTGTACAGTCAGTGTTCTTGAGCTCTGCCGTCTTTGATGTTGGCCGAGCAGTGCCCACATGTCCAGCCCCTCTTTGCCAGGAAATTACAACTACGTCCCCCCGGAGCCCTGCTGACTGGCGGGAAAAACACTCTGTTTGATGTTCTAAAGAGGGATCTCCAATGCAATTTAGCCTTTCATCTCTTCTCTTCTCTTTTGTCTGCGATTCATCCAGACTTTGAAAGATACCAACATTTTCACAAGTCAGAACTAATGTTATATTGCTTCATAAAAAAAACAGCCTGTGATACAAAGACAGAACTGTAACAATAAAGAGAAAAACAGAACATGTGCAACCTCCGTTAGTACAATCATCAGCTCATTAGTAAGGATAACACGAGAAATGATTTTATGCATATTAAATTACATTGTTTTTGCTGGTAAGGCAAAAAAAAAAAAATCATTAAGCTTTATGTAGCAGTACTTCTGGAGCTTTGAAATATAATTAAATTTTTAAGCATCACAATCATCAGCTGACTCTTCTTCCTCTAAGCTCGAGAGCATGGATTGTATAAAAAATGGATGTAGCCCCCATGATGTCACTGACTGGTTTGAGAAGACATTTTGAAGCCGTGAAACAAGCCTGGGGTTTTTCCGTCATCATCTTCATTCCATAAAATAAAAGAAACAGATGTGACGAGGACTGTGAAACTGCTCCCCATTGCCTAACAACATGTCCAGTCATTGTGAGTGCTGTTAGCCAGTGAGTGATGGGATAATGCCACAGATAATCCTCTTTTTTTTTTAAACATAATACAACCCAAACTAGATTTAATTTGTTAATTAATGTGACCCAAAAGTGTTTGCAGAGGTCAGGACGTGAAGTTGTTTAGTCTTTTTTTTTTTGCAAACTGCAAGCTACGTCCATCTTTATGCTGTCTGTGCTCGAGCAGTTCTCCAGGTTTTATAAACAGCAACTGTTGAGGTTACCCATAGGTAGGATAAAAGAAGCTCCTTAGGCAATGCAATATAACCCATTGGTTTTTGGACTACATTTCTGAAGCCTCAAGTTGAGCAAAACAGTGCCAGAAACCAAAAGTGACAATGTATAAATGAGAGGGGAGAGTGTTCACCTGAGCTCAGCCAGTCATACTATCTTTTACATAAGCTACCTGCATTCAGTGCTGTGATTTAAAAAAAGATGATCTGTGTAAAAATTCAGCTATCTGCAATTTTCAGACTTTTTAACGGAAAATACACAAATAGAGCTAAAAGAAAAGTGAGTATTGGAATTAAACCTGAAAACCAATCAGGAACACAGCTCTACAGTGAACGATAAGGTTGCTTCATACCTGCCAGCTGTATAAACAGCTGTTTAAATGTTTAGTCTCAAAAGAAATGGAACGGTGAACGTCTTCATCAACTGCTGTTTTTAAACTTTAAAATTGAACTACAGTGCTAGAATCTTCTTTTTTTTGAAAGAGTCGGTGAAATCCACTGGATGCTGCATATTATTTATTGCCAAACTTAAATTCTGGGACTGTATCTTGCAGCTCTAAATGTTCTGCTTTCAATATAATGAGCTGACAGTGGTAATTCTGAGACAGCCGGTAAGTTAAAAATACAGCTCTCCTTTCCCTTCCACCCTTCCGACATGTACAGTTGTTTTTTTCCACAGAGCCTATGTTTGGACCATCACTCAGCTGATCTGCCAGGGTACTCACTATCCAACATCTGTCTTATTTCTGTTGGCACTGGTACTTTGGACAGGGCTTAATTTCAGATTTTATACCCAAACCAAAACCAGAAACTGGCTCCTCGAGATTCACAAGCCACCGAGGATGGGCTCCGGCAGTCACAAACAGCTGTTTTGTGTTGCCCTTCGGTTGCTCTGACTTTTATTAATCAGCTTTTGGTTCACTGTGGTGATTTATGATATAGTATCAGTCCTGAATGGGAAGGGAATAGCTACAGACTGCAGACGCAGCTGGGGGTGTTTTTCTTTGCACCAGGTCAGATTAATGTTTAACAGCCTGTTGTTTGGCTAAAGGGGAAGACTGCTTTTTGAATGCAGCACCGGCTGAATCACTTGGTATCGCCACTACATCTCTCTGCCTTTCTCTCTGCAACTGGAGTATGCTGCATTTAATGTAAGAGAAGGCTACATGATAAAAGCAACAGTGGACTTGCATTTATATAGCAACAAGCACTGTTTAACCATCTTTTCTTCTGGTTTGGTTTGGTTTATTTCTTCTTGCAGTCAAGTAAAATAAATAAATGTGACCAAAGCAGATGATCTGATTCTTTTGAAGAAAAGGGAATTTTTCATGACATGACCACAATGTCACCACCACAGCTAACAATGTTTTATTCTGAGACCCAAGTTTTTCTTTTACCACAGGACCCCAAGCTGGCCTCATAAGATTTAAGTGAATATCAGCCTGGCTCTGGTTGACCCTGGAAAGCATTAAAGACCCATCCCCTCTGGCTTTCCACCGAGGAGCCTAAACAGCCTCTTTGTAAAACCATAAAGCAGAATACGTCAACTAATAGTGGTCATGGACAATTGCTTTCTCAGAGGTGAGACAGCTGCCTTTGACTTTGAGTGCTACAGTGTTTCATAAGTCTCAAAACCCATGCACATAAACACATCTGAAAAAGAAAAGTACCTGCAAGCCCAAAAGCCACCTTGTGAGGGGGCATTTCTGCTCTGAGCATAAATGCTGTCACACCAGCACAGGGCTTTGATGACTGTAAGCTCGACCCACAACACGCAATTTTTGAAACTTTAGAGGCAGAGACGGTGATGTCTCAGACCCTTTGATATGTTGCTTTCAACACCCACAATGTTGCCTAGCATGTTTCAGCTTTTTGAATGACACTGATGATGATGATGATGGGAAAAAACCTGCTTGTGTTTAAGAGTACTGGGTTAATCAGACAATAGAAGCCCAGTCAGTACAGTGCATGTAAATAATCAAAGGTGTAAAGTCGCTGCCCCGGCTCCACAAGTCACACAAGTCTACTTGATGGATCCTTGGAAACTCTTTGGAAAAGGGGCATAGGACAGGCAGAGTGCAGATGAGGGAACCCTGAGGAGCTCTCAAAGCAGTTAGTGGTTAGCATGTTGCTAGCATGTTACAGGCACTAACTGTCAAAAATGACTTGTCAGGTGTCTGGATGAACCATCTGTCATCTTAAAGAAGTCTATAGTTGTAATGATTTGGGGCCAGCAATTTATCAAGGAACTAGGTTTAGTCTGAACCAACCGTAGACTGGCTATGACCACACTGCCTGAAAGTGGACTGAAGATAAAAGTGGATTCCCTTGCGATCGTGATCTCGTGAGAATCAAATTTAACTTGTGTGAGATTTCACAACAAACAGTGTAATTAGCAGGTCTTTGAGAGTACCGATGAATGATGATCGAGCTTAAAATATTTGACAGAGTGCATGTATATCATTATTACCTCAGCCAAAAAAAACACCAGTCCATCCATAAGTGAGTTGTATTCCTCCTAATTGTATACGATAGGCGTGTGCAGTCAGGGGATTTGTTTTGACTTAGTCTCAACCTGAAACATATGGAACGCTATAATTTCTTGGCAAGCATAAGCCTGCCAAGAAATTATGCCTGACCTCTTCCTGTGGTTCTTTTGTTCGGAGAGGGCCTGAGAGGTATCAGGGGATTGCTTATCACTCTGACACAGGATGCCAGCAGGGGTTCAGGGTTCGAGAGGGGAAGTGACAGTGTGGCACATGTTTGTTTTCACAGGGAACGAGGCGATATTGTGACACACGGCTGTGCACCAAAGTGAAAACAGGAACAGCAGTGCTGTCCCCGAAGATTGTCAGCTGTAAAGAGTAGTACAATTATCATCTGCATATTAGTTAAACTAAAACATTTAGTTAGAATTACCTGCTTTTTTTTGCTGCTTTGTCTTCATTAAACAACTGCTATAGCTAAAGGCACTTTGAATGGGGCAGACAGGGTGATGTATTGGTTTTGGGTGTATGTATGTGTCTGGTGAGGGGATGTGGTTCTCAGGTCAGGCTTAGACACTTAGACACAGAGGGGGTGATAATCTTACTCTGTCACAGGTGCATTTCCCTCGAGTATCTGTGGTTTTACACACGAGTCTCACAGCTGTGCGTGTTTGCGTTCACCCTGTATGAAAAAGACGACAGCTGCTGGAGTTTCAGTAAGAAGCAGTTGTGCAGTTATCGTGACCAAACTGATTTCTAGAGTTTGTGTGGAAATGCACGACTGACTGCACAGAGTTGCTGCTATGCACTGGGGGTATGGCCTCGAGTTTCTTGATTGCCATTTGGCGAATGCATTTACTGTAAACAGCTAATTAAAATGCAGAGATGCTCTGAATGACCAGATAATGAGAGTAAAAATCCACAGTCCAAACTCGACTTTAAAAAAAAAACCTTTATTGTCAGCAAAATGCATCAAACGTCCTGTTTTAACAAACAGGTTGTTTATATTGAATTACTTAATTATTATTAATGATTATTAAACTTTACGTATTCTGCAAATAATGCAAAATGGATTAATTTAAATAGCCCTTTAGGCTGTAAGTCATTTGAGGACTTCCATATTGTGGTTGGGGCTGAGGGGGTGAGACGCAACATATAATACAGTACCTACAGCAACAAATGGCAACACTTAAAATCATTCTCATAAACATAGGACTAAAAATGTTGTCATCTCTGAGGTAGTTTCAGTTCACAGGCAGAAAGTGAAAAAGGTGGAAGTTATAAAAGTCCCGCCAGATCAAAAGTTAAACAAAAGTGTCACATTATCTGTAGTTAAAAAAAGAAAAAGAAAAAAATGCCCTTAGCTCATAAATCATACATGACCGTGTTTGTCTTGTGACTGGTCTGTGCAGAAATGAGAACAGAGTTTAAAATCTGGTCAAATGTCTCCACCCCTAACTGAACTCTTGACTCTTGCAAGCCATGTCCCCTCTACACGTAAGACTTGGAGGTCAGCTGTTTGACCTCACCCGCTTTAAGCTCAGTGGGTTAATGGCCTGCCAGTGTCTCTGCCTGCTGCAAACTGACAGCTCTATCACACTGAAGCCTACAAGCTGAGAGCAGAGCAAGCGGGGGGGGGGTGTCGCCTGTGCATTTTAAAAGTCTGGATGCATTTGTGTCACAAAATGCTGATTTCTGTTCTGCTGGAAACATACATGCACACAGAAGCCATAGTTGGAGACACGAACACAGAGGGATTGTGTGTTTATAGTCAGTGGAAGCATGTGGAAGCATGTAACCCACAGAATATTAAAACAAGGGTGGCTCTGGTGGTTCCACGAAAGGCTGTGCAGAAGGGGAATTGTGTGTGTCTGTGTTAAGAGGTCCTGTGATGCTGAACAATGGTTCCTCTTCATCTGGTCATGTGGTGTTTGTATGTATGTGTGTGTGTGTGTTTGTGTGTGTGTGTGTGTGTGTGCGCGCACGTGTTATTTTGTGTACAACTGTCCGAAACTCACTCACTCACTCACTCGCTCTCTCTCTCTCTCTCTCTCTCTCTCTCTCTCTCTCTCTCTCTGTGTGTCTGTGTGTGCGTGCAGGGCGTGGGAGGGGCGAGGTGAACAGGGGGTGGGGGAGTCCTTGCGGTACAGCTTAGTCACATGAAAATAGTGCTAACGAGCGAGTACTGTTCACAGTTGGCACCAGTGGTCAAACTTCTGTACACACACACACACACACACACACACACACACACACACACACACACAGAGATAAGAAACTCTGCCATAAATAATGACAGTGTGCAAGATTTTAACCAGGCCTAATGGAGTAGGTTCATCCTGTCATCATGTGACAGAGGTTACAACTTTTGTGATGTTTCTGCACACAGAGAAGCTGGACTACTGAATATACAGCAGGAAAGTTGTAATTATAGAGAATCAGGGCAGTACAGTGGCTACCACCGTCACCTCTGTGCAGAGGTGGAAAGTAACTTTACTTGAGTATTTATTTTTCTGACTACATTTTACTTTTACTCCCTACATTTTTACACAAATATCTACTTTTACTTTCTTTTACTTTCTTGCTTTGATTACATTTCAGAGCCTGTACTTTTAAAATTTTACTTGAGTAAAGAAGTTGAACCAGTACTTGTAGCTTTTACCAAAGTAGTTTTTAACACAAGTACTTGTACTTCTACTTAAGTGCAGAATGTCAGTACTTTTGCCAAAAAGTACCTTCAGAAAATATGCTTGTTAGGTTAAGTGGTGATTCCAAACTGGCTGATGGATCATTTTCTGTGTCGCCCCAGTGTAAGTAATGGCCTCAGCATTACCACCCCCTAAATGGCCTGGCTCCAGCACTGCCTGTCCAGTATCAATTGACAAATTTAACAGCAATCTATAAATCAACTATCTCAAGCTTCTTAAGAGTTGCAAAAGGTATCATAAGTTGGACCTATATTAGTGACCACACTCTAAGTTAGTGTGGTTCAAGACAGGGACAATGTCAACACAATGCACAACGGTGGTGGTGATCAAGAGCTCAAAAGCTTTCACATTAAGAAGGAAAACCCAACAACGCCACCCTGGGAATCTCACCCAGGCAACATTTACTTCAAAACTGTACCAGTCACCAAGTGTGTTATACTTTACAGAGATGTGGTTCAGATCATTAAGAAGTTGGTTTATTGACAATTATTAAAAACACTAAATAAAAGAGCTGTTAGTCCATTCACACATATGCTTTTAAACATCAGCTCAGAGCTGTGGCTTACCAGTGGGCGTATGGGCTTCCAAGGGAAGAGTGGTCCAAAGAACCAGCCAATTCACACTTGTATTTCCCCTCCTACACAGACTCACACTTAGGTGCAGCGTAAACAAGGGTGCATAAATGAAAAAAGCACACGGAAGTATGGAGCTGTGAAAAAGTATTTGCTACCTTCCTGATTTCTTAGTTTTTTGCAGATTTGTCACACTTAAATGTTTCAGATAATTCAACAAATTGTAATATTAGACAAAGATAACCTGAGTAAATACAAAATGCAGTTTTTAAATGATGATTTCATGTATCAAGGGGTAAAAGCTATCTAAACCTCCCTGGCCCTTCGTGAAAAAGTAATTGCCCCCTAAACCTAATAACTACAATCAAGCATTTGCGATAAATGGCCATGAATCTTTCACATCACTTGGGAGGACTGGAGGGTTTTTGAGCATGAACGGTCTATTTAAGGTCATTCCAAAGCATCTCAATCGGACTTAAATCTGGACTTTGAGCCGGCCTTCATTTCTACTTGTACCTACTCAGTGCGACTCGACTTGACTCAACTTGGTTTTGTTATATTTCCATTACAATTGCGTACCACCTCAACGTGGGTGGAGTCGATATAGCAACACGGGCAGAAGTCACTTGACGTAATTTGTATGTGACTCAAAAAAGGCCTTTAGCTCAGAGACCTCCTGAAACACTTTCTCATTTCTCATCTGCCACCAAGCACAGAAATATCTGTACCTTGTTGTTGGACCATGGTGTTAGATTAGGTTTGTGTCTCTCTATTTCCCTCGCTGTCACAATTTGAAAATGGCGTGTTTGATTCTGGTGAAGGAGTCGCTCTCATGACTCAGCTAGTGACGATACTCCCTGGCCAAATCAGTGGCATGCTGTTCTTTATTTTGACGTCACATTCTCAGTATTATTGTAGGGTCTTTACCTACAATACAAAGCACCTTGAGGCAACTGTTTGTTGTGATTTGGCGCTATACAAATAACATTGAATTGAATTGAATCCCGGCTGAGTGGGTACTAAAAAAGTACCTGGTACCTGGTACCAGGACCTAATGGAAAACCCTAAAAACCGTGTCGAATTGAATCAAGTTGCACTGAAGAGGTACTAGTGGAAACATAGCATTTGTTTTCTCTGAGTCCTTCAGAGGTGGACTTACTCATGTGTTTTGGATTATTGTCCTACTGAATAATGCAAGTGCGCTTGATCTTTAGGGCCGGACAGTCTCCCTCAGGATTTTCTGGTAGTAAGCAGAATTCATGGTTCCATCAATTGCAGCAAAAAACAACCACTCAAAAAAATTTTTACAGAAACCAAAAATAAACTAAATGAACCTTCAGTTTAGAGCAAAGCAAGCCAAATATTAGTAATGTGAGATGGTTAACCATATACCACTTATTCTAAAATGAACAACAGTATAATATGTTGAAATTGAAACAACCTTTCATGTACCATACACATACATATGGCTCATATTTTATTTTAAAAAGAGGCTCACAAATCCAACAAATTACACCAAGTCTAAGAAAACATTTAAGGTCACCACTTAAATGGAAGCCCGCTGTGCCTGAAGCAAAGAGCCGACTACAATGCTAGCTAGTGCCCAGCCAGTTAGGAAAATGAGAAAGGCTTGTTTTCAAGGACACAACCTAAATGAAGGGAGAGGAACAATAAAATGAACCGACGAAATGAAGCAAAACGGCAGAGCAAAAACAATACAATGAGCTATATAAAAAGCGACCCCAAAAAAGTAACACGGGGAGGAAAAATTCACAGGCAACTTCTACAAGAGCATGAATAGCAACAATCAGTAACAATGTAACCACTTCAGACCAGATAGCAGAGACTGCTACCTGTGACAGCTATGGAAGTCAGGTGAGCAGAAACTTGGATATGCACTCAATAATAGTAGGGCTAGGGAGAGATATTCAGATGGCAGCTACTATTTATAATGAAACTAAATAAGGCAACTGGCCAATGATCAAGCAATTTAGCAATGTAATGCTAAACTAAGTATTCATTATGCTACATTATCAAATTGTTTGCTCACATTAGCCAAAGTATCTTTGCATCTCTTGACAGACCACAGTGACCTTAAGGACAAAGTAAGGCCTTAGTCACATAGGCCTAGAGATTTGTTGACAACCATGTGGTAACCACCAATCATGAGGGAAAAATGTGTACTTCCTGACCAGTTGTATTTGGATGCTGAAGGTTGCTGCTGGTCGCTGTGAAATCACTTGCTTAAGCCCTATTCACGCAAGCCTAGAGACTGGTCAGCAAACCCCTAGTAACCACCAGTCACTAGAGAAGAGTGTATTCCACAACCAGTTGGCGAGCGGCTGCTAGCAGTCGCTAGGTGAAATCTGTCGCAAAGAGGTGCATGGTGCTGCACCAACAACCTCCTTGTGATTACTTCGATTGTTAGCAGATTGCGACGGTCATCTGCACTTTGCACGGAAGGCACAAACTTGTCTGCAAGCACTTGCAAATGACTCTTTGAGTTATAACAAATGGAAATAGTGTGCCTTCAAACTAAAAGCTGCACCTTTGGAATTGTTTTGGTTGCAGTGGTGAGGCACAAGTTTTATTTTGAAGGTGAAAGTTCTCCTTTTCTGGTATGCGCCACAAATGATGAATGCTTCCAGACAAGTTGGCATCTTCCATGCAAACTGAGATGACCGCGGCAATCTGCTGACAATCAAAGTAGTCACAGGGAGGTTTTTGGTGCAGCACCCTCTTTGCACCTGATTTCACCTGCCAACAGTCAACAACCTCAAGCAATCATCTGCCAGCTGATTGGGGCATACACGTTTTTCCCTAGAGGTTGTCAGTGGTCGCCGACAGGTCTCTATTCCAGTATGACCAAGGCCTAGAGTTTTTCTGCTACCATGTTTTCAATCACCTGACCAATATTAGAAGTGAAATAATGACTAATTCTATACTGGTTGCAGATTTAGGGAGGTTGTATTTTAATATTCCATGATATATTGAGAATAGGGTTTTCATTTATATACTGGAAATAATTGCAAACTAATTTCCAACATGCCTGCTGTAAGAAGTGTAAACAATTTAGTACCATTATCGACATAAGATGCAAGAATATCACACAGTCAGAACAAAGTTAGAACACACATAGATTTGTCTTCTCCTGCTTTCTTTAAAAACTTTGCTCTCTCATAAGCTATTTCATTTGTTTGTTTTTCTGGTGCCATTTTTTTTTTATTGTTTGGAGGTTGCAGATGCACAAGGAAAAACAGAAACAGTCACAGACATGAACTTACACAATCACAAATTTGCACATAAAAGTAATCGCATGCACATCATTGCACATGTGCACCCCAGTACACTACACACATACAGAGAGTTGAGGGCCTTTTGTACCAGCTGGTAATCACAGTCTCATTAGGACTTTTGACAATATGGGTGTAGTTCAAACTCTTAATCCCTCTTAAAGAGGGGAGCTTTTGCTGGCCACTGCCCAGCATCCAGGTGATGCATTATAACAGCGCATTGGATGCTATGTGCTGTGCTGTTTGACTGTATCTGGCTCACAGAGTTTCTCATTGGAAACTAGCCAGCTGCCAGCGTTTGGCAGAGCCTGCTGAGTCTTTGTGTGAAAACTTTCCTCAGCTAGAGAGCTAAACAGACTGTGTAATTGTTGTTCATGTCTGACACGATCTACTACACTGTACATTTATTGCAGCCAGATGAAGATGGATATCCATGTTTGAGTCATTTTTTGGAGCACAAAGCATTTTATTTTGGCTTCATTTTTTTTCTTTTTCTTCGTTTGCTCGTCTTCCGCCTAATTAGAGAGTTAGATAAAAGCAGCCAGCATGACTCAAGAGCAGCCATCTCATCCTGGCTCCTTTTGATGGAGAGGATCCGTTACTTTAATTACCGGTCTTCACCCATTCTTGTTTCACTCAAACTGCTCTATGGTCACATGATGGGGATTAGCCGCTACTTGTGGTCACGGTTGGTTGTTTGAAGATTACACAGCTTCTGAAGCACTGTTCACACAAACACACCAACTAACAAAACACTTTCCCCCCCCAATCAGCTCTCATCAACACATTCTGTCTGACGCAACACTGTTATATTTAAGAAATCAGGTTCATCAAAGTTTTGTTTATCTTATCTCTCCTCCAGTCATCAAAGAGCAGATTTAGGAATCTCGTGCTGGTGCAAGAATAAGAAACAAAATGCAAATATTTCACTGAAGTGTACTAAAGGTTTCACTGTCTCAGTGTATGCTTCTGCTGTTACTTTGCTATCATGTATGCAAAATTAGATCCTGCGGGAAAACATATGCTATTAGTCCATGCAGTACAGTGGTCACTACTAAGGAAACCTACAAGAATGATTGCTCTTTTGCAGCATTTTTTGATAATAAAAACCATGCAAATTTCCTACTGCCAGAGGGAGGACGTGCAGTGGAAACAGTAGATGAGCCTGAGGCCATGAGTGATGTGTTACTGTCTAACCTTGAAGGACCGCTTCATTGTTATTGGGCTCAAAATAGTGCAATCAGTGCCACATGCTGCGAGGAGAGAATGCATGCGGAGTGCAAAAACATCACATTTCTGTGACAACATAGTCTGAAAGTTATGTTTCTGTTTGGAAATGTCGTGATATGGGGTTACTGCGTGTGAACGCACACATGCGCACTGGAACAGAAATGCAAAACAAGTGGATCAAAAACAAGAGTGAGTGAAGAAGGGGTATTAAAACCATGTGTTTGGGGCAGTGCCATGCAGCTATTGGTGCCTGGGAGAGATGGCAGGGTGTTTTTGCAAGCCTGTGCACTGGCTCAAGGTTTCAATCAGGCAGAGAAGTGACAAAGAATTAGAGGAGCAGCCATGCATGGGGGAGGACGGCTTTGCGATCTGTGGGCATGGGGATGTGGAAATAAAGTTTTACATCCCCAGCTGTTTTTATAGTGCCATTTACTAGAGAGCAGGTGCGAGGCTATTAAAATCTCCCTTTACTTGTAAAATCACATCAAAATGAATTGCAAAGTCAGTTTGTGTGACGACAAATAAGGAGTTGAAGCGAGGGCAGTAGCAAGGGAATATGAGAAGCAGGGAGCGGAGGAGTAGTCGAGGAGGGTAAGAGGCAAGTGCAAGTAGAGTTGAGTTCAGAAACCTAGCTGTTATTTTGCTATCTGACTTTCCTGCAAGGAGAACACAAATGTATGTGTATCTCTGCACACACAAATCACTGAAGCGTGGAGAGAAAGGCACTCCCTCTCACGCAAAGAGCCGTGATTGTGTCAGTGCATCAGGCATCCTGCCAAAGGGAGGGGGAGTGAAAAAAGTTTAGTGTGGAGGGGGAGGGTCCCACAGGTGCTGAGCCTTAAGCCTGGGGGAAGGAGTGGAGAGAGGAAAATTAGGGAGAGGCAAGTGGATGCATTAGGAGAGAATAAAAGAAGGAACCTTCTCCCTTGGGCTGTTATTGTCCTGCAAGGATGAGTATGTTAGGGCCAGCACACATTTTTATGACCGTATACCAGAAAGTGGCTTCAAACAGGACAAGAAGGCCAAAAGCATGCCAAGGCCAGTGGCAGAAAAAGCTAAAAGAGAATAGCGTGACATCCAAATGTGTCAACAAAAGGAACTTAAATGTTTTCTGAAGCTATCCAAGCCATGACATATATTTGCTGTGAGTCTGTGAGAGAAGCAAGACTAACTCAACATTAAACAGCTTTGAAATGAAGAGAAAAGATTCCTTCTCTTTTAACTTTTTTTTTGTACTGGTGCTCTCTTACTTCTCCATCCTCCACTCGAGAGCACACACACACACACACACATGCACCCACATTAAATGAGCTTTTTTTTTCCAAAAAAAAAAAGAGTGGGGGGGGCATGCTGGTAGATTGTATTTGCTCAGCAGAATTTAATATGAGCGAGCTGGAGGCGCTTTTCTTCTGGGGCCAATTCCCTGAAGACACATCCATCTCTGGGAGATGGTTGGGAGGACAAAGGCGGGCTGCCCCCGAGGCTCTCTCTCTCCCACTCACTCACACGCACACACACACACACACACACACACACACAAAGCATGATCACGCACACAGATATCAACAGTTTAAAACACACACAGACATGCACATATTCACACAAGTGCAGTCAGACAGAGTCCGCCTTGTCTGACAACAGGGGGGGGGAGCTGGGTAGAGAAAGAGTTGAAAGGGACATGAGAGGTATACTACAAGTAAATGGAAGGACTAAAAGAGAAGGCATTTATAAAAAGCAACATGCTGTATGCTGGAACTTGAAAAGGAAAGGGAAGTTGATTTGGTGCAAATGAGTGAAGCAAAGAATGGAAGAAAAAGAGGGGGGGGGACAAAGTAAGGCTGTAGCATAATGCCCCATGACAGTCCTGTCAGACTGAGGAATCAGCATAGAGACATGTTTATAAGTTAGAGTTGTGGCAGGCTCTCCAGGCAACTTGCGCTGAATCGGCTTATGTTCAGTGGCTGTCAGTCATTTCTGGCTTATGTCTGACAGGCCGGTTAACAATGTTACATATTCCCTGAAATAACGACAAAACTGCTATTTTTAAAGCCAGGCGTAGACGATGAGTAACGAAAAAAAACCTCCAAATGCACCAAATGCAGACTCCTTCAAATGTGCCCCACAAACCTACCTCACTCAGTATCTTAAAACCAACTGCAACCTATTATATAAATGTAATATGTAGTTTAGGGAATTGGGTAATTGTGTTTTGGTTAGTTGGTATAAAAATTCGCATAATCACTCTAGTGTGAACCCCTTGGAGAATTCATGCCCTGGAACAGCCCCCTAGCCCTGTTTAGTTCATTTCCTGTTCCTGGCGAAGGCAGCGGGGGATAATAAGCTGAACGCTACGCTGACTGCTCATGACGGTGTGGTCACACAGTTTCTCTAATACGACAAACAGAGGAGAGTTATAGAGAAATGACAAGATACATGGCTGTCTTGTTTAATCCCTGTACTTGTATGATGGATGAGATGGATACAGAGTTCCTCCAGAGAAAACTGGGAAGAATGCATTGAAAACATGTCATCAAGACCACAATATGTGATGCAACTAAAAGAAGATTGCTCAGCATCTTGTCTGATGTGATGGGCCGAGTGAAACACTAATCTGATGTGGTGCAGTGTAGAAAGACAGCAGTCCCCTTGAGGAATACTGGCAAGACAGGCTGTTCTCAGCGGAAACTTGAAAGAAGGGTTCTACAATGGTGTCAGACAACTGGTACTGCTTATAAAGAGAGCTGAGTAGGAGTGTGCACTGTCAATCAATAAACCTTGTATCCTATAAAGTCACATGTTCTCATTTTAAGTTTTTCAAAACAATTACAACAAGCTGTAGAACATAAAGTACTGCCGAGGTTGTTAAATTAAAAAAAAAAAAAAAAAAAAAACTCCAACAAAGCGTGATTACACAGAAACCAATAAAATGGTGGATGTGAGTGATTCATATTACAATTGTGCAGCTTGAACCAAACTTAAATGTGATTGCTACCGCAGCTCCACTCCGTCCACCCTCTCCCCACACCACTCCCAAAATCATAAACAGATCCTCAGTTATTTCCCAAACTGTGCTGCTGCCTGGGTCACATTTACCCCAGCCCGGTCGCAGATAGCCATGACCAACCGTATTACACACTTACCCAATTACCTAGTGAAACTGAGCAGGTGGTGGAATAAGCATACGATTCACATGTATACATATATGTGACTCTACACAGGGTCAACGGGAGGCTACAGGGGCCGTCAAGTGCACAGAAAGTGTGAACGGATAGCCCACTGAGTTGTGTACTGGACTGGCCTCTTCCCAGCTGGCTTTCAGCCATAATACAGGTGCCTCACTAGATCACCGCCCAGTCCTCTTTACCCTACACCCCCATACACATAGCGCTCCAGCTAGTGTGAGCCTCCACAACAGGTGCACTAGGTTAGCCTGCAGGCCCCAACACGCATGGAAACAGATTGCTATTGTGGACCTTCTTTCCATCAACTCCTCTCTTTTTTTTTCTTTTTTTTTTCTTTCTCCCTTCCACCTCTTCTCAACATCCCTAGGGAGCAATAGAGAGGTCCAACCTGAACGTGTAACCTGAGCCCAACTCTTATGTATTGTGCGAGGATGTTGAAAAGAAGAGGGGGAAAGTGGAGGATATGTTGCACATGCTGAGGATTGAACAGCTTGGCAGCACATTTGGGTGTAGCTGTGTGTGTCTCTGTGTGTGTATGCTTGAGTGCATGTGGTGTATTTTGGAATCAGTTGACACATAATAAGTACATGAAATGATTTATCCCTAACCTAGGGCAGGCACTGGCACAGTCAGTCAAAGGTTTGGAAGCCCCACTTTCACTTGGTGACAATAAGATGATCATTCCTTCAAAATACAAATGCAAAACTGTAAATAAATGTTGTCTTGTGCATATAGTTTGTAAACACATGTGCATGGAGTTAAAGCTCTAGTGCCAAGTTAAAAAAAAAAAAAAACACTTAACAGCTGACATTCACTGACTGCTCTCTCTACTGTTTTGCACAGGAAAATTCTGCAGCTTACTGCATTTCATTATGAGAAACCCAGATGTGCATCTTGGCTGCCAGTGAATGTCTTCAGCTGTGTATGACACTGTTGTTGGCCTCCCTACACTGAGTGCAGACAGAGAAATTATGCCTCAGGGCAATACTTTCTGCTCTCTCTCCCTCTCTCTGACTCTCTTTCTCTGCCATTGCTGCTTTTTTAGCTGATCTCCCTCTCCTTTGTCTCTTTCTGTCACCCCTGTCTACTGACTCACACTTTTACACCCTCTCACCTGGTTTGCTTCTTTATCCCCACCCACCACCCTTTATTCTCATCTCCCTTTTTTTTTTTTTTTTGCTCTGTCTCCCTACCATTCTTATCATCATCTGCTTGGGGAGATGGGGTTGGTCTGACCATTGATAGGTAGTCAGAGGGCATGTAGGAGCTGGCTCCAGAAAGTCTGCCCCTATACCTACACACACACACACACACACACACACACACACACACACACACACACACTCATTTGCAGCCTGCATGGTGGACCATGAACCTGTCAAATGTCATCTTACATATTACTCAAACGAGTCAGAGGGGCTTCAAAGACAACAGGTTATTGCTAGCATCTGTCAAGTCAAACACATTATCGCCTTAGTCACTGTTTTGCATGAGCAACACTCTACAAACTTTCTAGTGTTGACACATGCAGTTAATACATAACATGAGTAAGTTCTTTGCTTCTTGGTTTCTGTGCTGCCGCATACACAGAACAACATGGGGGCAAAAATCAAGATTACTAAATTGCCAAAAGCAAGGTCCCACAGTTTGATTTGTGATTTGGGGTACAATGTTCTATGTCTCTTTCTCTCTACCCATGTTTGCTGTCTCTCAGCAGGTAAAATGCAAAGTTAAAAATGAATTGAGGTTTTGTTTTTCGTTTTTTTTACTGCTCTAACTGAATGGTAATTGTCAAGTTGTGCCAAGAAATGCGAAGCCCTGCTTCTTGCAGTTCATTGTGACCTTGAAAAACCCTGAAAGTTGGATAGTTGTGTCATTCTGCCCTCTATTGATACAAGTATGTCATTGCATAATGAGTTAAAATTATTATTCTACAACATATTTAGCATGTTGCCCCTTTTCACTCATGCATTTTGTGTAAGACTTCCACTCCTGAGCTACAGCTACTTGCCTTTTATTTTTAAAAATACTGAAACTACTAAAGTTGTGCTTAGTTTAGATGCATTCTGGTGCATTTTATTCCCTGTGCGTTGCACTTTTCCAAAATGATCCTACCTGATGAGGAATCCAGAAGACCTAACTGACCTCAACCAGACAGGTCACTTGTCATAGATCCTCTTGGGCTGCACACTGAATCAGATCAGGCGCGGATGACAGACCACCGTCTAGACAAAAAGCAGACCCCTTCCTAGTATTGTTTGTTGGTGGTTAGCAGTGGGAGAAAAACAGGAAGTGTGACTAAGCCAGTAAACGTCTCTGCCCAGGAGGGATAAAGGCTTCCTGCCTTTAGATGTTTTCTTCTTCACATGAGCTGACTGGGCAGGCAGACCCATTGTCTTACAGGTTGATGCTTTGTGTGATAAAACTCTGTGAGCTGAGGGATAGGTCTCTGCCTACATTAGGTATCTTCCTGATATTCAACCACACCAGTTGGCAGCGCTACTTTAAGAAACTTGTCTGTAACTTGTAGTCACATCTTCTTTCTCAGTCTTTTCTCTCAGAAAATTTTAATTCCTATAATCACTTCCACAGTGTGTCTTTTGTCCTGTCTCCCTTTCCTCACCCCCAACTGATGGCAACAGACTGCTGCCTCACCCTGAGTCTAGTTCTGTCAGAGGTTTCTTCCTGTTAAAAAGGAGTTTTCCTTCCCACTGTCACCGAGTGCTTGTCATAGGGTTTTTTTTTTTATTTTCTGAGGTTTTCTCTCCACTATTGTAGGATCTTTACCTTATAATACCAAGCACCTTGAGGCAACTGTTGTTGTGACTTGGTGCTATATAAATCAAATTGAACTGAATTGAAAAATAACTATTTGGGGGAAAGGAAAAGAGATAGAGAGCATCTGGCTGCAGTTAGCAACACTGCACTGACAACATTAGATGATATTAGATTGATCTGTTGAGGGTGACGCTTTAGCCTTTGCTTAGCCTAGGAACATGGAAACCCAATTAGCTCCCTTAATTTATCAAAGTTCATTAGTTAGCATGCAATAAACCCAGCCCAAAAAGAGGAAGCTTTGGTTTTCATGCCCCATGTGTAATGTTCCATCCAGGTGCATTTGCTTGTTGGAGTATTAGACATGTTCACGATGATGAACTGCAGGAAGTCAATTAGTGAGCTTTCAAGGTGTGTGTGAGTGGACTTTACTACCTTTGGACAGAGCCAGGCTAGCTGTTTCCTTCCTGTGTCATGTTATGTTAAACCATACTGAATGCTGTAGCTTCATACTAAATGAAGCACATGAGATCTGTGGGATCTACTGAATGAACATACCCCAGATGGATTTTCAGTCTTACCATTGCCAGGATGTTACATTTAAAACAATTTACATTACTCACTCAAGTTATATTTGTCAAGTATGCAAAAAGTTTATGCATTAACCTAAGTATTTATACAGCACATACCTTTCATGCTCCCCCTCATCTGACCTGTCTCCATACTTTTCTTTGGCCCGTGTTACTTCAAGTTTGCACATGTTGGCTGTGGTAATGATGTCAGCTTGTTGCCTCACCTTCATAAAGGTCAGAGAACTCACACATTTCTCACATTCCTGCTCCTGCCGCCTGTATTTCCCCTGACAAAGACAGGAGTGAATCTGTGTCCCAGACGTGACATTAAGCAGTGATCATTCCCCCCTCACTTGCAAGGTGGTTGTTTTGCCCCAGTGTTTGAGTTAGTGGCACTGTAATTATGGGGATTTACAGCTGAAACACAGGTTGTGGAATTCCTCTGCCAGCTGGAGGTCTGCCTGTAAAACTGGCACCTTTATTTGAGAATCCTCCCTCACAGAAGCCACAGGAACTGCTCTATGTATAGTGGCAGGTGTATGTTTCTATGTTAGCAAGCTTTTAATCAAGAAGATGATTCATTTTTACTTTGTGACACTGCAGATTTGTTTTGGATAGTGTGTTCAGGTGGGATTAGATGGCTGCAGAATATTCACTTTATTTTGTTCATTCATTTTTGTCATTCATATTTGCAATTATTTTCTCCAGTTGGGTAAGATGTTACATGAAGTTTTGAGTTTTAGGCATCTAAAGAAAGAATAATAGCTGAGCATGTTAGTATACTCTCATTCCTGCTCACAGAGGTAAAACTAGCCATTATCAGTATAGAAATGAAGTCAAATATGCAATAATACGCAACTGCTAACACATGGTATTATTATGTGGCCAAGTATCTGCCATTTTGGATATGAGACAATCATAGTGATAATGTAGGGCCAAGTGAGTAAGACCCCAGTTACAGAGGCCTAGAAACCAGTCTGCAACCATCTGGCAACCACTGGTTGTGAGGGGAAAAATGTGTATTCCCTGACAGGTTGGGGAGTGGTTGCCTTTAGTCTGCTGGCAGTCACTACGTGACATCAGTCACAAAGAGGGTTCTGCACCAAAAACCTCCTTATTATCGCTTTAGTTACTAGCCCATAGTTTTCATGGAGCAAACACTCAATCACTGCTCCCTGAGTGGCAGTGAAACTGTGAAAAGTGCAACGCAAACTGGAAGCAGAGACTTTTTTGCATTCAACATAAAAGCTATGCCTTTTGAAACGTGTCAGTTGCAGCGCTCTGGCAGAGAGTTTTACTACTGCTCGTCTAGCAGTTAGCAGTTGTCTGCAGACAAGTCGGCATCTTCTATGCAAACTACGCACAACTGCAGCAATCAAAACAAGGAGGTTTTTAGTGCAGCATCCACTTTGTGGCAGATTTCACCTAGTGATTGCCAGCAACCAGTTGAGTCAATCCATCAGGGCATACAAATTTTTCCCAAATTGTGCTCAAGGTCAAGGTCACATTTGCCATTTTACAGGCAATAGCGTGTGAACTGTCAAAGATCGTGAGCTGGATGCGCTACTGCATCACTGATGTGCTGGTTCGGATCTTCAATTGACCATCTTTGGTTGAAGTGCTCAGTTATCAGCTCACACTGGCACACTTGGCTAGCGAGCTGTACCCATAAACTGTATGGGTGCAACACACAGATGCAGATATCTGCTGATTAGTGCAAAATTCACTCACCAAAACTTGAAGCAGGGTTCTTGAAGGGGCTATACCTCACAGCAAGCAATGTAATTTGTCAGGTAATTCAATTTAAAATATTACAAAAGGCAACAACACCACAAACAGGGCTGAGTTGTCCGGTGAGTAACTAGAGTTAGCTGAGGTGAAAATTAATTGGCTACAGCTTCATGTATCAGCTCAGCAGACACTCTGTCTGTCAAAGTGACCTTTCCTATCATTTTAGGCCTTCAGGTTGTAAACATGCTTTTTAATATTGTTTAGTTATGCACTTTAACATGAAGGCTGTGGGGCTTAACTCTTTTTTTTTTGGAGCCAGCTTCAAATGTCCATTAGAGGACATTTTGTGTGAGTTTCAATGACAACATATAAAATAATTCAACAAAAAACTGCGAGCCCACTAAACGGGTCTGTTAGAGCCACTTTTACATACACATGTAAGCATACATGCATGCAACATCTACTCAAAGCATGTTATGACCTAGCAGAAAATCTGTGCCACAGCTTTGCCTTGTCCTCATTTGCTGTAACTGTAGACCTTTCAGGGCATGCTAGTTCAATTGTCTCAGTGATCTCATGTATGAAAGGGAAGATTACACTGGGCAGGTGTCATGGGTTTTGGACACAAGGGTTCTTTCAGGATTCAATCCACTGAGGAATTCACCATCATCACACAGATTTGAAGATTAAAACTTCTGAGAGGCCCACTTAACGTTCCGCTGGAGCACAACAGGGGTGAGAAAGTATGCCACTTATAATTGTCAAACAAGCAAGTGGCCGTCTGCTCTGCAAGGTCACAGGATCTCCTGGTAAAAGGGTTGGAGGGAAAGTGAGAGGCCCAGAGCTGGGCACAGTCTGGAGCCAGAGGATTTGAGCCATGAATGTAGGAAGGGTCTGGGGCTGAGTCATAATGACTCCTGATGCCAATCGAACCCAAAAACCTTATGTGTCATTGCAGCTCTTGCAGAAAGTGTTGATCTAGCTGGTAACAGAAAGGGGGTTTCAGGACTGTTTGGGGTTTAGAGATAATCTGTTAGTAATTTAGCGTTTGTGCTTTGCTGCTTATTCCGTGGCTGATATGTGCTTCTAAGATACGCATTTCTGTGACACCAAACTTAAGCTTAGACTTGTTTTGAGTTTAAGATCAGCATGCTAACAGACCAATGTTTAACTTTACCATTTACCACCTTTGCTTAGAATATAAGCACGATAAGGCTGGTGGGAATTGCATTGCTGCTGCAGTAATGAAAGAACATACTGGTTGTAATGATGCTTTACAAAAAGTTTACAGTGGTCCTATAAGGAAAAGTGAGAGGATCACCAGCTATTAATGCACATCATCTGGGAAAAACTAACATCAGTATTAACACAAATTCATCTAGTATATCTACTGTAGCATAGTATCTAGTATAAGATGTAACTGTTGCTTTGTTGGGAGAGGAAAGGTCAGAGGAAGTTTGATGAGAGAAGCTGTGCAACCAGCCACCATTACTATCCCTGGACCACCCCAGTAGAGATGGCCAAAAAAATGCTGATTTATCCTAATGATTTAAAATGGGTAAAAGGTTCATCTCTGTCATTTGTATCGCCTCGTGAAAATAAATGAGAAGAGACTCGTGTCACTTCGCACAACAGTGATTTACATGCCAGTATTTATGATGTACCACTCATTAGATGTCCGAGCATCTGCTAAAATTTATGTCCTCTTGAGAGAAAACAGCCATTTCACAGACTACAAAGCCAAAGCAGTGTACCTGAGCCTACAGGCTATTTGAACCCACTGAACCCTTAAAAGTTCAAGCATGACTCTTCAGAGCCTGGAGAAGAAGAAGGAGGGGACTTGCAGTTTTGTATCAATATGTTGCCACTCTGCTGGTGTGATGACTCAAGGGGGGGGGGTTGCAAGACAGAGACAAGAGATCTCCAGGAGACCAGTCAGTATCAAAACACATTATTTTAGTCCCCCACAAGAAAAACAGAAACTGGACCAGACCTCACAGAGAGTAAAACAGACAGAGGGAGCAGAGAGGTGAAAGAGTAGGAGAAAACAAGAGAGGCCATAGGAGGACATTACTGATGAGGTAATGTGTTAAATGCCGAAATTTTTCAGTGGTTTTGTTAACTTGCGCTTTCACATGAAAGAGAATTGCTCTCTTTGCAGGTCTAGCTGTTTCCAGCCTCTGTTCTTCAAGGTCCAAACAAATTAGGGAGTCCAAAGTAAGAAACACAAGCACTTGTGAGTCCTTCTGGATGGCAGTAATGGAAAAGAGATGCAATCATAATTATTGAATATTACTTCAATATGTTGTTTCTTTCTCATTTTTTTCCTTTCTTTTGTTTTTTACAGTTTGTTGTGGATATGCTAACCTTGTTTTGGTTGATTTTCTAAAAGGTTTTTATTTGTTCACACCTATTTACCATGTATTGCAAGATTTTTCTTCCTGTTTGAATATATATATATATATATATATATATATATATATATATATATATATATATATATATAAAAAACCCAGATGATCTCATCTGTTCTGAGTTGAAAACAGCTCATTCATTAGTTTATTTGCTTAACCCCCCACAATAAAATGCTCCATATTTCTGCAACCGAATAGCAGGAATATGGAGCATTGAGATTGCTTCAAAACTGTTTAAACAGAGATATACATTGCTATTATGGTCCACACACCCCCACTCCCCACCCAAAGGCCTAGATCAGACAAGTATGGTCCAGTCTATCACTCTGAGCTCAGAGATAACTCAAATAAGAGTGATAGTCAGCGATAGACAACAACACTCGAGTAAAAATTTCCTTGCACTTCCTGGGGACTTGTAATCAGGTGTGCCGCATGCTGTCCACTCGACATGCCTTCAACACTTCATATCGTACTCTACGTTTAGCCCATTGTCACCACCAGTCTTGTACTGCTGCCATTAGTTCACTTACAAGGAATCATTCACACCCATCTCCCAAAACACCTCTTCACCACCAGCCTGACGCCTCCACAGCAGCAGTGTGTAATTCAGCTGTCTGAGAAAGCAAGAAAAAAAACCAGGGGGCACAGTATGCTGGTAGTCATCTAATCTGTTAAACCCTAGAGATGATTTAGCCTTCCGACGAAGTCTCCAAGAAAGATGCATCACAATCGTGTCACTGAAGGAGCGAGGGGAGCTTTTTGAACCTCTGTTGTGTTTTCTTAGAGATCGGTCACTCAGAGACATCATTAGTTTTACACAAGCTACAGCTATTCAGCCCCTGCAGCCACCCTTCCCTGCCCCACCTTTTCCTCCCTTTTGCTACATGCATAGACTCACATACAAAGCTACCAATACCCGGGGTCATTGCACTGCAAAATGAGCTCTGATTTTAGAGAACATGCTGCTTCAACAGAATCTGCATTTGCACCAAACTCTGGCCCTTCTTTGACATTAAAAACAAAAGTCAAAGTGATGGATAGACTGAACATGATGCCTGACTCCACACTTAACCATGGGAACGTTTTCCGAATGCCACATTTATGCAGCAGCAGGGCACATGCTCAGTGAGTCTAATGAGGGTATGTTGTAGTTTGGTGCAATCATTGTGCTGTTAATTTCTACCTTTCTAAGAGAGAAATGCCTCTTCTTTGATTCGGATGAGCATTTATAAATGCAGTACAGGGAGAAACAGAACCTGGAGGCAAAGTTGTGACCTTTCAGCTGGCCGAACGCAAACCCTTTGTCCATTTTAAGAGAATGAGGGTCCTGTGAGAGTAGCCATTTGGCCCCCATTTGAAAGGACGTCACCCAGGCAAATAGGTCAGCACCACTGGGCAAGTGCATGGAAAGTGAAACTCAGTGTGATGAGCTGATGTGTCATCAGACAGCATGGGTGTCCGGCCAGCGGTCAGTGGGTCTCATTTGAAGAGAGCTTTAAGTGAGAGTAAGGGGAGGGTGGAGGGAGAAGCAGAGGACAAGAGCCGAGTTGTGTTGCAAGAGCTGATTATGCGCGCTGCAGGGCTGGTTTCCTGGATGTTATGTTTGTGTTGGAGCGGGTGGCTCCAGGCAGATGTTGCAAATGAAGACGGCGCTGTTGTGTGTGGAAAATCATACCGGAAGACACCTGATTGGTGTTTTAGGAGTAAATGTTTCCAATGACGGCAAAAATCCACACAGTGTCGAGGCACTGATATTCACGAATCATTGCATGACTGAGGACTACATTGTGCTTCTCTTTTGGACTACATTGTGCCTGCAGCAGATTATTGAAGAACTGAATTGGCTTCTCATCCTCCAGCTGTGCCCACTGCCCACACACATATGCAGGCATCCATCTGGCAATATCATCATAAACACAGCTTCAACAAACATCAGATGATTTTTTACCTTCCCAAAGCCATCTGCATACACAATCAGACACCTACAGACACAAGTAAGCTCACACAAACACAAAGTAAAGCAGTGGAAGGAAAATGAAATCATGGAGAAAGCTCGTTATAACAGCTGCCCGTTGCCTCCAACTATGTTTTAAACATACAGTACATAAGATTATTATGAAAATGCTCACTAGAATTTTACTCATACAACTTAAAACTTTATTCCTATATTTTTTGAAAAAATGCAAAAAAACAAACAAAAAAAAACAACACAACCATTACAAACATTTTGATTGTCAGCAATTAGTGACTAGATTCATTACTAGCATACCACAGCATTAACTACAGCAGGGAGATTGACTCCTTCATGCTAATCTCACTTTCAGCTGAACCCGCAGAACTACAGCTACTTCTTTTAAACTAGGAAATAGTACACGAATTCTTCAGATGTGAACAATATGAAGCGGAAAAAGGAAACTTGCATTCAAGACATTCAAACTTGTATCATTGCGCAACACAGAGTCGGGCTGTCGAGCAGGCGTAAATCAGTTCAAATCCTCCCTCCTTTCGTTCCTTGTGACTGGTCGCGCCCTGTGTCAGTCAGGGGGAGGGGTACACCGCTAATTTCTATATGCCTGTATGTCAATTTAGGACCCAGACTGCCTTTTTGTGTAGCTGACAGCAGCGGGAAACCTCAGTGGAGCTCCACAACCTCGGTCTTGGATTTCTACATGTGTGTAAATCAGATGAGACGCTTGGGACTACTTGCTTACGTTGAATCATTGTCTTTGGATATTTCTGCCCCTTAAGACGCATCCGCACACTTCTGTCTCGTGGTGTGTGTGTGTGTGTGTGTGTCTGTCTGTGTGTGTGCTTTTCAAGTGAGCTGCTGGGTAATAAACTGCACGCCTGAGGCAAGGCTCGACACAAAACTTGAAAGAGGGCTTGACAACTTTGGAGATACGCTACATCCAGGTTTGAACATCGTGGTTAGTTCATGTGGCCGATCATCTGACAGAAGAGGACAGTTTCTCTGGAAAACTTAAGCGGGGGTTCTTTGAAACATGGTCAGCAAATGCTCCGTGGTGTTATTGAGTGTCCTGTTTCTTGTGCGTGCGCTCTCGGCTCACGAATGCACGCCGTGCAACCTCCGGACTTGTCCCTTCAAATCCCCGCTTGCTTGCGAAGGTAGTCGGACGCCGGCCAAGGATCCGTGCGGATGCTGTGATCAGTGCACCCGGCTGGAGTGGGAGCCCTGCGGCGGCCAGGACTGGACGCACGGCTACTGCGCCCTGGGACTGACCTGCGCCTCTGTAAACAAAACCGGAGCTGCCACTATCCCTGAAATTGGAGTATGTAAAGGTGAGTGGACCTCTGTCGTGCGGACTTAGTTTAAATGATGGTATTTTATATTAAATAAGTAACTTAATATGAAAAGCCAGAAAATGTGTTAGTGAGTATGCAGCCATTCCCCTTTTGTAAGACACTTGAAGCCCTTCACTAAAAAACGTCATTGTGACCCTGACTGCAGCGTCAGTGTCAGTGTTTACTTACTTCTGGCTTCCTGGAGCGCACATGGTGGCTATTGCCAGACATTTGTGGTTAGTTGCTGAAGGGTTGTTTAGGCGTTTAATCCAAACTATGATCTTTTCTTGAACTTAAACTTTTGTTGCCTAAACGTAACCAAACAAGACAAAAATTTAAAAAAAAAAAAAAGTCATATGACAAAATAAAGCTTTCTGGCAGAAACATTTGGAGCAGCTCCTAGTGTCTGAGGGGCTCTTGATTGCAAGGAGAGGAGCGGTCTCTTTTTCTTTTCTTCAGCGCTTCATTCACTCCCCACTGAGAACCATGACAATACACCTGGCAGCAGTGACTTGGCACTACCATAGAAGGTCCTGCTCTTTCTATTACAGGAACGATGCGTTTAGCAGCGATTTAATATGAAACAAAAGAGATATAACTGTGTGTGAAGAAAAAAAACTGAGGATTACTAATGTCATGACAAAAATGATGATTGCACTTTAAAACCTGGAGTACATTTGAATGTAATAAATAAGCTGCCATTTTCCTGTCTGTTCTGTTTACACCACTGGCTTCATTGTGTGCCTCAGAGCTTTAATGGTTTGACAGCATGATTGCAACAGTCCCCAGAAGATTTTCATTTGCAATTCTGTGAATTTCACAGTGCCACACTATGTTGTTCTTTCCAGGCAGAGCTGGACCAGTATATAGTGGATGTGCTCATTTTGTGCACAATTTGGGCAACATTCTCAACTTGAAACAAACGCGTAGCGTCAGGAGAATTGAGTTTCTTCTAAAGAAAAATAACCAGTGAATGGAGCCCCTTTCACCTGCAGTGTGTACAGGATGATTGAAGAGATTGTAGGAGAGAGTAAGCACCCCTCAGTGGGTGTCTGTATCTTATGACCCTGCCCTTCCATCATCCCTCAATGTGGTGGTCCAAGATGGGGCATCACAAGAGTCTTCCAGTGGTCTCCTGCCCCCAGCCTTTCTCTTGCCGCTGCTTGTGCCTTGTGTACAGGTTAGACTGGTGTCTGGAGGGCATTTCCTCTGAAAACTAACAGCTTTGGAATGAGTAGGAGACCTAGCGGCTCCGTCATCTGAGTCATGCCTCTGGTCCTGCAGCTCCAGGGACTTCAGAGCATGCTGCTGACCCCAAATTCAGACACATGTACACACAGCCAAAATATCCCCAAGGATCTTGGCGGGGGCAAAGCAACACCTCCCAGTGTGTTTTCAGGGGCCACGGTAGGCAGGCTGCTGGAGCCTGATCCCAGATTTCCCTCCTCATGCTGTAAGGCTCATGAAGTGATTAGACCTGCAATCAGGAGTAGGGGTGAAATATTTCCGCTTTTCTACTGACAGTTTTGATTTTCTGGGTGGTCAAAATCTGTTGGTGTGGAGATGCAACAATATTATTACACAGGTGACACGTTGCGTATTATGACAGAGGGTTGTCATGGTTATCAATCAGTTTGTTATGTTTGGTCTCCTGTTCCCAAAGGAAAGCTGAAAAAGTCACTAAGACTATTGCACTACCGTTTTCAAGACCTGGTATTGTTATGCAAGATACGAATAACCAGAAAGAAGTGGGATTTGCTGGAATTAAAAATTTCATTGGATTTTTCATATCAGGGGACATGTTTCATTTCATTTTTTGTTGCCAGCAAATCTCGCAGTTTTTTTTTAAGGTACAATAACCAGAAGTAATTACATGAACCCCAAGAATGTGATGGAGCTTGCCAAAAACAATATTAGTTATTAGAATAAACTATTCTCATGACAGATTTTGGCATTTAAGTACTGAAGCTGACAAAATAGCGACTAAAATGTTGAATGCCTTGTGGATATACAGGCTCCTGTTCTGACCAAAAAAACATCCTCTAGCCCTTTCACCGTATCATATCTGCTTGAGCGGACAGCCTGATAGTCAGGTGAAATGAGCCATTCTTACCTAAATGATTTGTTTTAATATTCTCATTTTATTCCCGTGTCTGTTCTTCCACACCAAGCTTCCTCAGCCTTCAGAGACACTTAACATACCGTGGAACGGAATGCCTGTCTTACAGGGACGCTATGTCCACTGCACTGCTTCACATGCCTTCTAGTTCTCCCTTTCTCTGGTATTATCTAATGTTTCAAAGACTTCCTTTTTAGCTCAGTATCAGCCACAGGGCCTCTAGAGGTCAGCTTTTCTATCCTGGCTCTGGATGCCAAGGCAAGCAGTCTCAGTGACTGAGTCAGGAATCCCCCTAGGATGATGCCATAGGCTTTGGTTATGCCAGGCCAGACATTAGGCTTAGGCTAAAGGGAACCAGGCTGAGGCAGACTAACTTGGACAAAAACCTGACAAAAAATAGCTGATGAGAGAATATCTTCAATATCCAGTCTTTCATTAATTGTTTTGAGTAGCTCATTTTCTACATTCCAGATTTATCACCCCGCACACGCAGGAGCTACTACCACCTTAAATGAAAATACACTCCCAGGTACAGGAAAGCCTCAGGATGGAAAAAAAAAAAATCCTGAGACTGAGGATCATTTTAGGGTGAAAGGAAGTCAGAGAAAGTTTTGGTATGGTGTACTGAATAGGCCATTTGTGCTTTGCCAGTTCACTGGGCATCTGAGAGAGCTATTAACAGTACTGGCTGGCTCAGGTTGAAGGTGATATTACCTTCGTTGCTTCCACTGGCCGATGTTTACTGTAGCGCTTGAGAGCATCGGCCATTGCCAAGCAGTCAGCACAACCCGCTCTAACATGGGGAAAGCATTTACCAGGACACTTTCTTCTGCCGTCACACTGATTCACTTCAGCAGTAAATTTTTATCACAGTAAGAGATTTTTCTTTTTCCCATTGTGAAATATCTGTTTCACATTAATATGGATCAACATATGGGTGTTATTATCATCTGTGGCATTTAAAAGCACGGCCACAGAGTTCGGTTTCTTTCTAGTCACTTCGAGTCTTGTTATTGTTTCTCCTACCCCTAACTGAGTATTACAATGACTCTCATTTTCAGGCTTGATTTCAGGTGGGATTGCTACAGTAGTCAGTTTGAGACGAAGAGAGAGACTCACCAAAAAGCGGACATTGATTACAAAGTAGTAATACCGCTATTATACTTAATATACTTAATATCCAAGGTAAACTATGAAGAGCCTGTGTTTATGTTGGATAGTTAAACCTTTAACACATTTTCCTCTGGTGCATTGTTCTGGTATGTAGCTGTTTGGAGAAGAAAGCCAGAGTATTTTGATAAGCTCCAGTCACACATCCACACTGCCGATTTGAGGTCTTTCAGCAAAATCTGGGGAAGGGGCTGCTTTGTGTTGGAGTTTATCTCTTCCTGTTTCTCAGCAACCAATGCTTTTGAACAATTGTGAGGGGAGGTATTTTGAGGTGTAGATGTGTGTTTATTTGTGCATGGATGGGAAAGGAGCACTATGTATAATGTGTAGATTGGAGACTTTTGGGGGCCTCGCTCTCAGTTATTTGTTGCTTTCATAAAGTTTGGTCCAAATTAGGCCAAGCCTTGAGGTGCCATGTCAGGGGGGTAAAGCTCACCGGGAGAAAGAACAATGTGTGGGTATGGTGGCCTTAGTTCAGACAAGGCATTGCAGCAGCCAGCAGAGATGGAAACCCTGGGAGGGCCCCATGCTGTGGAACAAAGCAAACAAATGGGCTCAGTAGCTGAAGCAGTGTGGCACAATGAGGAGGGAGGAGGGATGGCAGCCCAGAAAAACACTGGTCATTTCAGTATTGGTTGTACCCACGTATTGTGCAACCAATGCTGTAAGCTGGCTAACCCTTAAGCAGTTTTGGGAAACATGTCTTGTTTTCTGGCACATTATGCCCTGAAAATGTTTTAATTATCCATTTTATATGGGAGTGAATTGAGTCATAATCCAGTTGCACACATGAGCTACCGACCTGAACTTTTCTTACCCAGTGCACGCAGATGTGATAATACAGACCTCATATCGCACATTAAACCTCTATAAAGTCTGTGTGTGGTCTGATAATGTGGATTTGAGCCAGGTAACAGTCTGGTAAATTCACAAATAGTGAGTGGTCATATTGCCTCCTGCACGAGTAAACCATGAAGAGTATTTCCAGTAGCAAGAAAGCAGCTGAAGCAGACATCTGCTGTAATGGCATTTTCCAGAGTTCATGTGTGACAACAGCTCTATTGAGAATTTGCGTTTTTCCCTTGATCTTACTACTCTCCATTCTTGCTCCCCACAGTACTGCCTGACTATCCAGACGCAGGTCTCGAGGATGAGCGCTGTCCACTGATGACAGGCTGCGACAGAGCAGGAGGTCAGTGTGTGTGTGATGCCCGTCACTCCTGCTTGGGCTCTTTTACCTACCCAGACCAAGAAACCTGCATGAAGCCCAGTAAGTCAGGCAAGTCTTTATCTCTTTCTGTGTTAGAAGACTGATGTATGCACACACACACACACACACATAAGCACAGAACTCCTTTAGAGGGGATAATGCTATCTATTGAGAGGAGTTAATCCATAACAGATGTGGCTCTGAGGTGGCTAATGCTACTTGGATATCATAGTGATGACACACATGCTAAGGCTTTGTCTGGCGGTTTCCCACTCACCCTTGAGTGGTGCCGTTGTCTGTGACTCATTGATGAATGTGGTTTATGTGTGTCCACGGCTGGATTTCAGATGGTCGGAGGCACGAGCATCGGGAAAAGCACAGAGAGAAGTATGTGGGACCATCCAACCCAGCTTGTATGTTCTCTGGCTGTAACCTGACCGCTGAGGGCTGTGTGTGTGACTCTCAGAGCTGCCACCACCACTTCGCCTACATCAACCGCAGCCAGTGCCAGGAAGCTGCAGGTAACCTTCAAATGACCTCCAGCTAGAATCCACAGTCACACAGTAGCTCTGCTCAGCTTGAGTTTCCGCAACAGCCCAGTGGCGTTTACATTGCAGTATTTATAAAGCATTTATCAACTATAGGTTTACTAGATAAGGGTTTTCTGGACAAAGTGCCCCTGAGTGAAGCATACCCATGACATTTTTTATGTTGCTGCTTGAAAACCTTGTGACTGACATTTTAGAGAAGATGCTCTATAAAGCTCAGTCATTCAAAATTGTTTGCACGATTAGTTCAAAAGATTTGTACCTTCTTTTCCTACTCTCAATTTAACAGGTATGTAACATACGCTCCTAATTTGTTACAGATTAGGAAATGCAGGGACTGTTGATAGAAGTGTGGCGTGCAAGAGATTCTCGGGTGTAAGTGAATCGAGTACGAAATGCTTCGCGGTGCTCTGAGGTGAAAAGGAAGAGTATAAAAGAATGTGTTCACAGCCCCTCTCTCTGATTGACACGTCACTAAGTGAAAAACGTTCTTGGCAGAGTGAATTTAGTTTCCTCATTTGGATTGTTACGTGTGTGGCAGATAGGCGGGCGCTGAAGTGGTGGCTGCCTCCTGAGTGACATTTGCAAAACAGGGCAAGACTTGGCACGCGGGGAACTCACTCTACTCCTGTTTGTCTTGGGTAGAAAGTGCCTTCCTTAATGTGCTTTTCAAGGAAAGAAAGCAGGAAAATGGTAATGAAGCCTGGAGAGAAACAGTCTGATTTCCCAAGCATGTCAGTGACTCTGCTTTTTAAAAAAAAAATTTTTATGCTGCTCTACTCTGGTTCTCTCTCACTCTTTGCAATTTGCTGACATTTTTGATGATGAATGGCTCTTAGGCTAGACAATACTGGGGTTGGCAACAGGCCGCGGAGACATATTTAAGTTTATTTAGTCTCCAGAAAACATTAAAGTTACTGCAGAGCATCCACAGTGCAGCTGCATGGATGTTTGTCTTGAGCTATTTATGCAGTAAATTCCACAGGAAGCGTGTTCATCAAATATCAGATTGTTTAGACGTATCATCAAGTCTAGTGTTACGATGAAAGACTAGCTGCTGTTCTTTCTGTGTTTGCGACTGGCTCATCAAAGTCTGAGCCCAGCGGATGACAGTTTAAACTCACACTAGTGAAAACTGTAAACAACATTTTTCAGCAGCTTATGACTTCTCACCGCAGCACACACCCACCCGTCTAATGGTCCCTCATTAAGTAAGAGAACAGGATGTGTGCATCTGTTATGTCTTTAAAAAAAAATACATATGCATGTAGAGTGATGCACACATGTGCATGCTTGCATGTGCTGATGGATCCATCACGTGTGGAATGAGCCTTCGTACTGTATGTGAGCGAGTGAGCCTGCGTGCCTGCATCTGTGTTTGCGCATGTGTCTGCGTGTGATAATTATCTTGTTTGTCTAGATGTCGCGGCAGAGATTTTCCTTTGTCTGTCATCAGCAGGCGCTTCCTCTGCGACCAGACTGGGAATTCTACGGTTAAGATCCTATTTGCTTTGTCCTGTTGGGCTCCATGGAGACTGCGTCTGTCAACTCCTCGTTGCATTTAGACACAAGCAACTATTAAAATTTGTGTGAGCATGCCCCTCTAGAGTGTGACAGAAGCTGTATTCTGTAAACTTACTCTCAGGGCACAAGAGCTCCACTGATCGCTCCAGTCGCCATAGCCCCAGCAATTAAGGTGCTATGCGTAGAACATCCAACTCTAGGGGTCACTGTTGCTTTGCAGTAGCAACCCAACAGCCATTCTGAATCCCAAGTGGTTGTACTTTTGTTTCTGTGCCCGATTTTCTTTCATTTCTGCTGCATATGGACATTGGATCAACAGGTGCTTATGTCTGCTTTCACGATGATCTGCTGGAGAAACTGCATGATCTCAGGCTCCAGGCTTCTAGCTCTTGAGTGCCACCTGATGGCAGTAGTCAGGGGAGAGGATGTCATAAGCGGGCTACGATTAAGCAAATGTGCGAAGCAGTGTTTGGTTAAAAACAAACCCCAGCTGCTTGATTTGCGTGTTAATCCTCCAGTCCAGTGGTCAGACATAAATGTACATTTTTCACATTGTAGTGAATGTGCATTTTTGAACGTTAACTGTTACGCATTCTGTCTTTAAATCAGAAACCTTTTTTGCCATTACTCAGAACTCAGATTCCCTTCTCAGGACTTACACATGGCAGTAGTTTGTCTTGTCCTTCTTTTGCTTTTTACCTGACTCATACAGTGGTCTTGTCAGTGCTGTGACTCACTGCTAAAACCCAACATCTTTCTTGTTTCATGCATGTTGATGTTCCATTTCCTAATCACACCTCCTGTAGATTTGTTTTCTGCTGGAATACTGATGTAATTTGGCTGCATATGATCAATTAGAGGCAACATGGTGTGTCAGACTTATTTCCCACATGGGAGGAAAGACAATATGATATGTGATAGAGAGGGAGAGGAAATGCAGACACAGAATAGGAAGTCACAACTGAGGCCAACCACTTTTCTGAGACATGTGTGCAGCCCCAAGGGTTTTGGTCATGTGATGTTTAGCAAATTTAAACTTTAGGATGGTTTGCATAGTTCATTCACGATAATGTTCCAGACTGATTTTGTTGTTGTTTTTTTTTTGTTTGTTTTTTTGTTTTTAAGAAGGATTCCTCTGCATTTGCTTACTAATAGAAACAAGCATCAGCAGTTATGCATTCTCATAAGGGTTCAGATATTTCATATAACACATAAAGCCAAGCTGTGCTGCACCAATCAGGCTATCTAGAGCTGTTTCCAAGGATGAATTCCCAACAATGTTGAACTGTGTGGGGTCAGTATCTGAATTAATACACACTGGAGATAGTTTGCATCAGCTGCATTCTCACTTCTGAAAATACTTTGGTTTAGGTGAAAGTACTGTCTGGGTATGGTGTGGAGAGGGCTCAAAACAGGACTTCCACTTTCCACCTGTGAATTCACACATGGGCTTTGTAGTATGGAGCTGGCTTCACTGGGAATTAGTGTTCTCACATGCACCTTTTGTGGGATAGTGAGGATAGACTAAAATGTGTGTAGTAGTGGTTCATCAAACTGGGAAGCATTATCCACTAGGGGTGGGAGGAAAACAATTGATACAGCAAAGTGTCATGATATTTTGCATGGCGATATAGATACTGATACAGGGACACCAAATATTGATGTTTTATTAAATAAATTAAACTATTCTGGCAATATTATGACCAAGAGGGCTCATCTCATGCACCACCATCCTGAGTTAACGTTAGCCGAGCAAACTTGCATTAAATCGGCTCAACCGAAAAGCCATCCAACACTGGACACATTTGGCTTGACAAAGCTCCCTCCTAATTCAGAGCAAGCTAATGGCTCAGTCACATGATTGAAAAAATAGGACCGTAACCTCTTTCCATCTACAAAAAATGGCTGCCTAGTGATTATATTATATTAAATTTTTTCACATTCTCGGACCAACTGCAACTTGTGGTGACTATATGGTTGCCCAGAGTTTGAGGGTGTTGCACACTCACAACCACTTTTGGTTGCAAGGCGATTGCACAGGTCACCTAATAGGAGGCAACCTTTCTGCAAACAGTTGCAGTCTGACTTGAATTGAGGTGCCTGTGGAGGGAGCTTAGGACTGCATTGTAGACAGGGGAGTTATTTATGATGATTTATCGCAGTTAATTGCTGCATTATCAGAAACAGATTGCATGTAATTGCCAACTTGACCCCATTCAATTGCAGACTGATAGCAGACTGACTCCGTCTTATGGCAATATTTATGGCAGGTTTTAGTGACAGCGTTGAATGCTTCACAATCTAATTTTGCAGCAAATAAATAACTGAAGTGAGATAACTTTATCTCATTGGATATAACAGATACTAACAAAGTTTAACTTTGGGGACATAATTTGCAGTTTAAAAGGGGTGATAAATTGCATTATATGTTATTGCAATCATAAAAATGTTAAAAATCTCAATAATATATGTTGTGTGTGAAGTATTGTGATAATATATTGTGGGGTGTCTGGTGATTCCCACTTTTAGTGTTCACTCTAATGCCATGGTAAAACCTGTCCTTGTTCTCACAAATCTGCTTGCCCACCTATGCCACCACTGTCCTGCCTCTTTCTACCCTTTGTGAAAAGAATGGCGGTTCTGCTTGGCTGCAGCTTCTTTGTGGCATTGCTATTACTGGCTGAGCCAGACCGCCATCGGCTGGTGGGGCCCACCAGACGACTCAGTGCTGAGTGTTTGTGTACCGTCTGCGGAAGCTGTGGCTCGGTTGTACCCTGGCAAGAGGCTAGTTTCCCAGCGAGTGCTTATTTCTGTGTGTGGAGACTGATTTCAGAGAGGAAACAAAACTCCTGTGTGGCTATAGAGACAAAGAACTTCCCTTAAAGGCATAAAGTTGGGATTGCTGTCAACCCACTCACTATTCTTGGTCAGCCACTAACCAAACCAGGGCATCTGAGCCAGCATGAAAGCCAACACACACACACACACACACACACACACACACACACAGACCCTTTCTGCATGTCCAGCTCTAAACCTCAGCCCATTCATTAAATCAAGGCCTAAAACCTCAGCTTATTGATTCGAACCATAACTATTAACAAATCAAACACACCCCAGCTGCTGCCTAATTCAAATCCTGATGTTCCCAGGCCCGTTTCTTTTATCATTGCTATTTTGCTTTTTTTTTTTTTTTTCCCCTAAAAGAAAAGATCTCCATGGCAAGAATCCATGAATAACTCTTATGTCTTTTTCACAGTTTATTTAACAAATGTGTACAGCCCAGGTCTCCCACAGACTCATTTTCAACACATAACATGACAACTGTTCATTCTAGTTCTTCCACATTGCTTTATGTATGGCACCCTTCAACCGACTGTACTGAATGTTGGACACAGGTGGACACTCTCGTTATTGTTCCAACCCAAGCACACTCATTTGAGGTTTTTCATCTGCAAATATTTAACCAATAAGTGAGAGAACAAAGCAAGCAGGCAGCAGATGGTGGCTGCATGCCTATGCCCAGCCTCCTCAACCCTCTGTTCACGGTGCGGGAGATCCTGACCCTGTCTATGTCTCTTAGCCTGGACATCCTCCTAGACCTACTCCTTGGTGCTCACACATACACTGACACACACACAGTGAACAATGCTAACTTTCTCAGTGTTCCTGGTGGGCGCTGGGCCAAGCCCCCACAGTCTTTACGTGAGAGACGGCCCTGATGTGTCCCTTTGCAGAGCAACTTTATAAAACCTGAGGACAGACCAGAAACCCACGGAGGGCAGCTGGACTGAGCACAGCTTTGTTCTCAGCTGACTTGTATCCAAAGTCAGTCAGCTAACAGAACTCACATTGTGTGCTTTTTTTCCATGAGTAAACTCAGGCTGTCAACACAGCCTCCTCTGCCCGGTCGTAGCCTTGCTCCGGTTGGGGTAAAGACTGCGCTCCTTGTACCCAGGCTTGAAAGGCAGGGGGAAAAAAAACATTTAGACTGAAAGATTTTGCTTTCTTCACTGAGCTGCACCAGAATGCCAGAATGCATTGTTTAACAAAAGGCACCCTTCAGTAGTAATGGAGATGGACATTTCCACATTTTCTTTTCTAGATCAACATCAGGTGTGTTGTGTGTGTGTGTGTGTGGGTGTGTGTGTGTGTGTGCGCGCATGCGTGTGTGTATGAGAGAGCGAGAAAAATCACATATTGTTGCCGGTTGTGCATCATGGGTCGGATATGTTTTCCAATCTTTGTTATCTTACAGTTGTAAAAGAGCATAATGTTGCCCAATCTGCAGAGAGAATTTATCAAGCATACCAAATCAGGGCTTTTGTGTATGTGGAAGCTGGAGTATGACCAACATTATGATACAAAGATTGGTTCAGTGGTTGCTGACTCACTAATTACAGCCATTTATACTAAAAGATAGAACACAAAACAGCGCTGGATAAAGTCCACGTATTGCTGACTTTTCCATCCGCCCTGTCTGCCTATTGTGTTTATAATTGTGCCAGCTGAAAAATTGTATTAATTGGACCTGCAAGGGTTGGACCATTTCCACTCACTGGATACAATTCTATTCATTTAAATTACAATGGTATGTCTGCCAGCTGCCTTTCCCAGCACACATACTCAACCCCAGCCATTATCACAACTGAAAGAGTAATCAGCCTTCTCTGGGGCACATACAATGCACAGAAAGTGTTTTTCAGTGCAGAACCATGTGCAAAATTGTCCCAGGGCAGTTTTTTTTTTTTTTTTTTTTTTACAGCTTTAAAAAGCAATACAATGCAACTGTCAAAGTAATGACATAACA
>JAMQGT020011352.1:0-44411 GCA_024447675.2 Pterophyllum scalare | reverse complement strand
TGTATTGCTGTATATAAAGGCAAGAACAGAGTTTGTACAATTCTAACCAGCGTGAAAGTCAATATTTGGTGTGACCACTCTTTATTCTTTAGCACAGCCTGAACTCTCTGAGGCAGCTTTCTTCTCATTTCTTTAAGCAGTCTTCAGGGATAGTTCTACCAGGCTTCTTGAAGGACATTCAAAGCTCTTCTTTGGATGTTTCTGCCTTTGTTCTGTTTTCTGACGAGATGATCCTACACTGCTTCAGTAATGTTGAGGTCCGGGCTCTGGGGAGGCCAGTCCACGACTGATGGTGTTCCACTGCTGTGTCTTTCTATCCTGATATGCTTTTACTGGCACTGACAGTGTGTCGCAGATTACTGCCATGCTGAAAAATAACAATCAGATGCTTTCCAGATGGTATTACACGGTGAATCAAAATCTGATGGTACTTTTCTGTGTTCATAATTCCATTTTGAATTTTGAATAATTCCAATTTTGTCAAGATCTCCAACACCACTGGCTGAAATGCAGCCCCAAACCATGACAGAGCCTCCACTGTGATTTACAGATGGCTGTAGACACTCATTGTTCGGACCTCTCCCGACCTCCTGACCTTGTTAATAATTATTTGAACCGAAATCTTCAGGTTTGGATTGGACTGCTCAGGTCCTGTGTCAGGTCTTTGCTGGATTTTTCCTATTTATTAAAGATATGACTTTCTGATACTATTGATCTGCTGTATATAGTTTTTAGGACTTTTTTGTACTTCTGTGACAGGCTGCTAGTAACAAAGTGCCTAAAGATGCAATTCAAAACGGATTCTTTCCTAACTTGTTTGTCATGTGAGACACAAAACTAGTTCATCCCTTGGGCTGGTTGCCTTTTTTATGCTTAAATGATTCATAGGTCAGTGTCAAGGGTCTTTAAAAAATAAACAAGGACTGAACTGCAACCGTTGTGGTGAATTGGTTCGATATAAATAAAACAGAATTTAATTGAATTGATTGGAAATGAGGGCAAAAAGCAGCCAAAGAAAAACTGAAAAACTTCAGAAGGAGAACCATTGCTCAAGAACACTAAAAAAAAAACAAACAAACTAGGAAGTCAGACTCCTTGGAAGCAAAACAATTAAATGAGGGGTGGCTCAAGACTTTTGCACAGTGCTGTTGTAAAGTAAGTGTGAATGATGTTGAGGAAGCAATCCTGAAGCATGGAGCAATGCCCACATTACCATTCCCACGTGTGCTATGGGAACAAAAACTTCAGCCATGTCCTACATTCATCAAGTTTCCTGTAGCCTGCGCCATGGAGGAAGTCATAAAGACCGGAAGTACTTCCTTTATTGTTGCCAGTAGTAAGCGGTACAAACTGTATGTGATGTGCAAGGGCCAAGAGGACCACTGGTGTAAAAGCTACTAAAGGATCACCCCTCTAGCCTCATCAAAGGGGCCAATACATCATCTATTGACGAGAGATTTACGCCGGTTTTCACAGCTTTGAGATTTGTTTTTAACTGTGCTGAGCAGATGTTTTAAGGCCCTAAAGCAGAGTTGAAAGCAAGTTATTTTATGAAATCATTTATTTATTTAATGGAGCTTTTTCCTGTCACTGTGGGCCCATCTCACAAACATCAGATTTCACACCTTTTCCTTATGTGTTATAGTACTAACTACACTGCACTTGATTCTACAGAAACAGAATGCAGTCTAGTACAGGACACCAGCTGCTACCATTGTCTTAAATGTGTGGCATCAGTAATTCAGTTTTATCAGTTTTGAAGCCTAAAATTGAAGGAACTATTAACCTACATCCCCTGGCGTGGCACCATGCTGAGGTCGTCTTGTGCCCGGCTGAGAATTTCACCGGTTTGCTATCAGAACCCTTCGAAGCTTCTTTCTGCTACTAAAATAATAATTTTTAAAAAATCACCATCCGTAACTCAAAATTTTGAGTTGTTTTCTCAAAATTTTGAGTTACATATACTCAAATTTTTGCATTAATAACTCGAAATTGAAACTGCTAGCTCGCTGATACTGTCGCTAACCCATTTTGAGTGCACATGCGCTGGTGGCATCTGCTTCTGGGTAACAAGGAAATGACCTTTTTCTCGCTAAGCCGAATTTTCAAGTTATTGACACCGAAAATTTGAGATGCGTAACTTGAAATTTCGACTTATTAACGTGAAATTTCAGAAAACAACTTGAAATTTCAAGAAAGTAACTCAAAATTTTGAGTTAGTAACTCAAAGTTTCGAGTTACGGATGGCAATTTTTTTTTTTTTAGTGGCGGATACAGGCCTTCCATACTTCTATCACTGCAATTACCAGCCAGATTTTTTTTCTCTCGCTAAATCGATGCACTATAGTATTATTTCACTGCAATTTTCAATCTACCATCGGGCATGGCCAGTGTCGTTCACAATGTGCATGACAATGGATATTCTAAAGTATAACGCAGGAAGTGCTGTTAGCAGCTGATGGGATCGATAAAGCATCTGGATTATAATGTTTTTGTTGTGTACGCTTTTTACGTGATATCTGCCAACCCATTAGTGGAAGGAAACGGTGCTCTGGGACACATTGGATGCGTGATCTGTAAATGTAACTCTTCTGTTTTATATGCAAAAAGAATTATCACTCTATCGATCTAACTATTGATCTAAATCTTCACCATCACTGTAATTAGCAAGCGAGTGTGGCCCCACACACCCCACACACATGCGCCAGGCTGAAATTTGTCTCTGGGTAGAACCCTGTAAAGGATGTTAAAAATCTGATACCACTGGGAAATCCAGACATAAAGCTCATGAGATGTGATCCAAAGGTCCAGAGCAACTGCCACACACAGACTCTTGTGGTTATTGCATTGGATTAATCCACATGATACTCCACAGGTATTCCTACACTGTTTAAACAAGCAGGGTTATTGAGGGTGTTTGTGTCGCTGTGTGCTTGCAGGTGCATGTAGGTGTGTTTGTGTAACTGTAACAAAGATACAGTATCGTGTATACACACACACACAGTGACGAGGTTGTTGCCACTCAGACTGGCTTCTGGCCAGCACACCTCCCTATGATTGAACTCTGTGTCCTCTTGCCTTGGCTCCCATCCAGCATCCGTCCTCTGCTCTCTTTCAGTCGTTCTTCACCATGGATGTTGTCACCATAGCCGAGGCCAGCATCAACGCCGGCTGTTGCCACAACAACCAGATGGCCCCTGCGCCCGTTCTCTCCCGATGGTGCTCTGCATTTACGCCTTACCTCATTTGCCTCTTCATGAGCAAAGAACAAATGTGAGCGCATCACGAACATGGCTTACTTTTTCATTTTTTATTTCATTTTTTTTCATCAGGGCTTTCTAGAGAAACAGGAACATTCTTTGTGTTTAAGTTTAAGGTCGTTCACTAAATCAGTAGGATTGTTTGTCTAAGCACAGAACGGGAACAGGGATAAACTAAACTGTCCACATGTACACGGATATTTTGGTAAATGCTGCATTTTCAGGATTGTAGCGCCTCCTGCTGCTGTGGCATGCTCTTGACAACACTTCCTCTGTTTTTATGCGGACAGATATTTTTCACGTCAAAAGCGGGAAACGTCCGTTTTTAAACCACACCTACGTACACGCGGACGTAGCTTTAGAAATCTGAAGTAGGGCTTAAAGTACCTTGAAGAACTCGCTCAAACATCAGCTTCTGGGCTGAAAAATGAATCCAACACACAAATGCCACAAAACTTTGCTTCAGGTTTGACCCCAAATTATAGCCCATCTTTTATATACAGTCTTTATGCAGCGTTGCATTTACCTCTGAGGTCAGGGTTGGCGGGGCTGCTTCGACTTTCCCAGGGGGCCTTCCGCTTCAAAAGTCTGACACAGAAATCGAGATATTTGACTTCTGAGTTCAGATGGTAAGCAGCATTAGTCTGGCCCCTAGATTTACCTGTTAACATTCCCTCATTTACAGCAGAAATGTAAGGAAGTATTTTTGCTATCCACAAGTCAAAATGTCACGTTTTCAAGTAAAATTTTAACTTGGCTCTGAAAAATAAATAAATAAAGGTGCAGAAGCAGGCTTCCGCTTCAGTCTTTTAGATTTTAAAGACTCACTTTGTTTAAGATTCATATGAACAAAAGTAAAGGGAACTCGAGCCAAAGATAACTAAAGTGTCAGAAAAAAACCAGCACAGGTTTCAGTGTCCTCAGGTGTGGTTTCGCTGCCTTCCTTGTGCCTTAGAGGCTTTTTATTGTCCAAACTAACCTTATTTTTATTCAGTGAGGGAAGTGAGAGTGTGTGCAGGTGCATGCCTTCTCTCTCTCTGTGTTCTCATTTCTATTAACTCCCGCTGTCAGCCCACAATCGCACCTGGGCTGGGCTGAGTCACTCGGCCATCTGTGGATGACGACGATACAAGATCCCATACGCGTTAACAGTAAGAAGAGGGAGAAGCACGGATTTATCGGGCCAAGGAAAGCTTATTTAATTAACCCGAGTGCTGAGTGAGAGGGTCGCACTGAATGAGACAGAGGGAGGCCTTTGAGGTCGCCCAGCAAACACGGCGTTGGTTAAATTCCCGGTCAGAAGAGTGATTAACTTCACTGGAAAGCATCCAAAAATTGAGCGCAAACGATTTTATCAATGGAAGTGGCGAATGTGACTAAGGCAGTTAAAAAAAAAGAAAGAAAGAAAAGAAAAATCAGGCCATTTTCCTCCCCACATAACAAGCGTGACATCTGCGCTGTGGTCGCAGCCTCATCGAGCGAGTGTGAGTCAAAGCGTGTGAGAAGGCCATGAGCGCGCCTGTGTCTGTGGCGTTTCTCGCAGATGTTCACACTTGCTTCAGACAGTAAATTAAAGCGTCTTCCCCTCGGCAGTTCGGTAGCTCTGTTGTTTTTATGTCACTTTTTTTTTAAACCAAATTATCCCCATTACATCAATCAAAAAAGCCAGCAGCCAGCTTCATAAAAGAAAAGAAACCACAAGTCTTTTTGTTGTTTGACTTTTTTTTTTCTCCTTTTAGTCAGATTTTATATTTCCTCAAGCAATAGAAGTAAAACTGCCTACATCAATGGCAAATCTCACAATATTCCCCATTCAGTACCATCCCTCAGGGGAACAGGAGGAATACATACAATTCAGAACAGCAGCAGCAACAGCACCTTCCTGCACATTTTATAAACACGTCTAAGTCCGCCAACAATGCAATGAGTGAAATCATACAGCCGCTTAAAACTGTTTGAACCCCCTCCCCGTTTGCCTGAGCTTTCCCCAAAGGAGTTCAGTTCATGATATGTGGATGTGACAGTCGAGTACATCGCCACGGGCAGCTGAAATTTTGACTGCGGGCAGTTTGACACGATAAAAACGTTCACTGAGAAAAAAAAAGGAAAAGGAATAATCAGATGCTCACAGTCTTGAGGGGTGGGGGCTCTTAATGGCAGGATAATGATGTCAGGATTGAAAGCAATTCTGTTTTGTTTTTTTCTTTTTCTAAAATCCAAGTATCGTCAAGCATTTGAGTTTTGGCTGAAAACTGCTGAGTTACATTATGAGAACATCTCCAAAATACCATTAGAAACATTTCAGCTCATTACCATGTGTGTTTGCCTGCGAGTCTGGGGGGTGGGGAAAGCAAACATCTGAGATTCATGCGTTGAGGCTGGTTTTAATTACCCCCCCCCCCAATTCTGAATGAGTATCCTCTATTACCAGCAGTTTCCTACCACTCAAAAAAGAAAAGAAAAGAAAAAGCTCCACTGTTGTGCGCTAAACCTTGAAAGTCATGTGACCAGAGGGAAAAAGTTCAGGAACATCCTGAGGCAGGTGGACAAACACACAAGTCTAAATTTGTGGAATTAGACGTTAAGTTTTGTGTTGCTGTTGTTTTTGTGTGGTGGCCTTTTCTTACTCTTCATGCACTTCTTTTTTTTTTTAACCCTTCGGTCAGAGTCCTTCACAAATTCAAGGTTAAAGCAAATGCAAGTCTTCCCAATGAGCAGACAGTGAGGTGAGATATGTCACAGCTCCACACCCCCACTGCAAAAGAAAACAACGGGGGGGATGAAGATGAAAGGTTACATTTTTAACATTTTTTAAAACAATAACAAAGCAATGTGTCCAGACTTGAGTCCTCAAGGTCATGAGGTACTAACAAAGAGGAGAACTGATGAGTTTTTTTGTCTCTGTGTGTATGCGTGCGTGTTTTGGCACTGCAGCGTTGAAGTCCTCCATTACCGGCAAAGAGAAAAGACCCAAAACACCTCGGATTGGAGCCACGGCCATCAGTCATCCTCTGACAGATCACTGCCACGCCGCACAAACACAACAACTTATTTTATGAGAACTGTACAGCCAAAAGAAACAAACCAAAATAAAACCAAGACACAAAAATAGTCAGTATACTTTTCTGATAGGATATCTATATTAGTGTTAGCTGCTAAGAGAGACAGGACAGACAGGCACTTAAGTTCTAATGCATAGCAGAGATTAAAGCAAGAGGCGAGGCAGAAAAGAAGGATTCAGGGCAGAAGAACTTGAACCACTTTAAAATGGAAAATAAAAAATGAAAATACCCCTTAAAATGTGAACAAATCAGTTTATTTCATACTGATAGTACTGAAATGAGAACTGACCCCTGCTTAGCTGCTATAAGCAGCGTGGCTATTGATAGGGCCTCTGTCCTCAGCTGTGTGTACTGTATGTTATTTAGCATCCTGAGATGAAGGGGATTAAGTGAGACACAATTCTCTGGAGCCAATAGTACTAATGGGATTGCTTAGCTCTATATGAGGGGGGGGGGTGTCTAACCCTGAGTTGTGGTCAGCAGAACGGCGAATTTACGTCCTGGCATGATGCTAATATGTTAATCTGATCTAGCTGGTTTTAACTAGCTAGCAGGCTACTGTACTCCCTGCTATAGGTGCCTTTTGTTTCAAGCCTGTGCGCTCAATACTTTCATTTATGGCTCACCGGATAGCAAAAGTAAGCAGTGAAGAAAGTCAGGAGGAGGAGAAATATTTTTAAAGAGTAAAAGCAACACAAAATATTCAACAGTAAGCCAACAGCAGCTACGCTAATAATTCTCACAGTAGAAAGGAAGGCTAGCAGATTGCTAGCACCATTATAATTATGAACCTTAGGCCTCAGTCACGCAGGCCTAGAGACCATCTGGCAACCACCGGTTGCTAGGGGAAAATGTGTTTTTCCTCAACCGGTTGCGAGCCACTGTGAAATCGACTGCTAAAACCCCATTCATACAGGCTTGGAGACTAGTTGGTGGCCCCGTGGTAACCACTGGTTGCTAGGAAAAATGCAGTATTTAATGACCATGAAATTGGTGCAGCAACAAAACCATCCTAGCCATTGCTTTGTTAGCTAGCAATCACTAGAGTAAATGCCACGTTTGCCCATAGCTGGCACTACAGACAGCCAAGCAGTAGTGTAACAGTAAGAAGCAAAATGCATAGCGGAAATGGAGAACACTGGCCTTCAAAGTAAGTTACACCTTTTGAAATGTGTTGGTTGCAGCAGTTACTTTGAAGGCGAACAGTCTCTGCTTCCAGTGTGCATCTCACTTTTTTCCCCGTTTTGGTGTAGCACCCTCATCGTGACTGATTTCATCTGGCGACAGCCAGCAACCTCCAGCAACTATTCACCAAATGGCCGGGGAATTCTCATTTTTCCCTAGCAATAAGAAGTTGCCAGGGGGTTGCCAGGAGGTTGCCAGCTGGTCTCTAGGCTTGTGACTGCGGCCTTAGTGAAATTGCTGCGTTCATGTCATATCAGATTTATTGTGCACGATGTTTTTTTCTGTGCTTCATTTCAGCGTCACAGTTAGAACTGTCAATATGTTTTTATTTATTTTATACAACTTCCAAGACTCACATCAGGGAACATGAGCCCCAACATATGTAATGTTTTTCAGCCACATATAAGCACCTCTGTAATCATAAGCTACACAGTTGCTGTGTACACACAGCAAATCTTTAAATCTTATCCTTTATGACATGAACGCAGTAAAAGCTCACACCCGTGCTCCCCACTTTTTTTTTTTGTAACTACATTAAAATCGAGCACAAAAAACAAACAAAAAAATCACCCCACAAAGCTTCATTGAAGTTCTTTTTTAAATGGCTGCAATCTGAAAATGAGGCACTTTTAGAGCAGATGTGTAATTCTACACATTTTCATTTTCATCAGCCGTCGTACTCTTTAGGATTAGAACTTTTCCAATTAGAAAAAAAAGAAAAAGAAAACACTGTTCTCCATCTTTGTACCCTTCTCGGACTCGGTTTCACTCAAGGAATGAGAGCAGCAAATAGCTTTTTAAGAATGTCATTTGGCACACATCCCTGTTGGTTTCCACAACCAACCAGATGAAAGTGAAGAGGAAAGAAAGGAAAAAAAAAAAGAGAAAGTTTTCCATCAGTCTCTGTCAAAGTGCTTGAAGACCGCTTCGGATCCAGCTGCTCTCTTGATGCGATAGGTTGCCACAAAATGAACAGGCGGAGCTTTCTGTTTTCCCCGGGGACGATGCACTGACATCAGCACTCTAGAAGAAAAGCCAGAGAAAAGAGGTTTGGTTACAAATTGTATGAACAACACCTCAGATATGGAGAAGAAATAAATATTATGATATGTAAACAAAGTGTCTCCTTCTTATCTGGTTAATATGTAATGCGAGATATCAGCTCTGGAACATCCTGACCCTAAAATGAACAGATGGAATATACAGTGCGGCTAAACGGGCTAAAAGAAAGACTCAGACAGGAAGCGTGAGATAAAAGGAACAGCAGGGGTGGAGAAAGTGAGGACACCTATGGCTACAGGCAAAAGTGCGTGTGTGAGAGAGAGAGTGAGCCCACACGAGGGAAAACACAGATCCAGAGACCTGGTTACATTTTTCCGAGCACATGCCCAACATCTGAGCACACCGGTATGTGGGAAAATGTCATTGCGGCAATTATTCAAAATGTCACGTCTGAACAGTGGTCATGGCTGTTTTTTTTTTTTTTTGCATCGTTAGAAGGATTAGCTGCATAATTCTGCTCCACGGTAGAGACAGCAGCAGAATCACATGGCACCCAAAGCCATCTGTCAGTCTTGGGTCCTCTGTGTGCCGTGTCATGTTAGGTCACTGTGGTCACAGCTTTTGTAGTCAGTCTACAATGATGGTTGCAATGCAGGGGTGAGTTAAAACTGATTTTATACAAGTGGGACTCTGCAGCCTATATCCATTTATGCCAGTAAACCAAGCACACTGGGTCACTTACTACCACAAATGCTATCTCTGGTGCAAAAGAGACAGATGAGACTGTGACACATCGGGTGCTGTAGTGGTTAGCACTGTTGCCTCATATCAGGAAGGTTCATGGTTTGAATCCCTGGGTTGGCATGGGCCTTTCTCTGTGTAGTTTGTATGTTCTCCCTACACCTGCAGGGGTTTTCACAGTTACAGGTTAGGTGAACTGGTGAAGTGTAAAGTAAAGTGAATGTGAGGTAGAGAAAGTGCTTCAAGTGTATATACTGAAGGTATATGGTTGTATGTTATGTGTAGTTTAAAGTGCTTTGAGAGGTCAGTAAGGCTAAAAAAAAAAGAAGCCTTATATGAATGTAAGTACATTACATTTGAAATGTTTATTTATTAATATATATTTATTTACATCATTCAAATAACCACTAAAGCTGCGCCCACACTGGAAGCGACATGGCGCCCGGAGACCGCAGAAAGTGATACTAATATTCCGGGCAAAATAACCTCTGGTGACATGAAGTGGGCGGGGCCAAAGATAAATGTTTCTCAACTTCTAAGAGAGCAACTGAAGCGACCACCAATGAGAGTGAAGATCGCCGCTGATTGACATATGACCTGGTAAATTCATTAGAAGGTTACCTCGGCAACTGGAGCCAGCTGTAAGTTTCAAAGCGACGAGGTCAGTGGTGCGAATGCTGTTCTCACCAGTGATCACTAATAATGTAGACATACAGTCCGTTCCATGTGATGTCAAAATTTCTGGGTTCCCAATTGGAATTTTCACCTGGAACGCCCCCCTCAAGTCATTCTTCCACCCCGCCAACCCTGATTATTTTTGAGCACAAGAAACAAAAAAAACAAGCCCTGTGCTGTATTGCTAGTGGTGCATGAGTGGCTCTACGTAGCAAAGGAGCAAAACAAATCCTGGTTTTCCTTACTTTTCCAGCTTTACTACTGAAGCGCACTCAGTTTGGGATTGATGTCAAAGACAGCATCCTGAGTCGATCCACAGAGCAGCACCCTGTGATCTCCAAAACAGCTCAACAGCGAGGATCCGGAAGTGAAAATCCCATTCCGTATTCTCCATGAGGATTTGGATGTTGTGAACAAGCAAAGCAGACCTACCACGAGCTATGACACTGTGAAATGATGAACACAAACTACAACATATGTTCAAAACTATTGTTATAAAATCTATGATAATGAAAAGGAAGTTGTTTGCTGTAGTATCTGGAACTTGCAATGCATTAAGGGACGAGTAGTTCCTTGACTGTTAAAAGTAATTATGTACACAGTCTTTTTGTTTACCCGGGTTTTTTTTTTTTTATCCAGATCAAATCTTTCTATGGCCATGATTCACCTCATGGTCAGTTGGCTCGATTCAAGGCTTAAAGCTCTTTATAAAAAGATTTTCAGAAACATCAATGGAGAAAATGGACCAACCAGTCAGACTGTGGGCTGAAAAGAAGCAGAAAACCCCCAAGCAGTGTGCAGTCTGACAGGCCTCAGGACTGATGTTGTACAATCTGACACAGATTGCATTAGACACAGATAACTCGGTTTGACATGCAATTATACTTTCAAGATTGCAGTTTTCCTCTAGTGCATGTGGACCTCTGAGCCAGATGTCAGGTCTGTCGCACTGTAGGCTGTAATCCCTGAATACAGGATGGCTGCTTTAAAAGGTCTTGTGTGTTGTAAATAAAGAATGACTGCAAAATGCAAAATACAGCTTCTGCACCTTGTACTGGAAACACAATTATGCCAACCATAAAGGTTAGTAAGTGCCTTCTTAAGTGGTTCAGTCAAGCGAGGTGACTCACACTAAAGGCACTCAGGCCGCTGTGTGCCAAAATAACCAAAGCACAAAGCTGGTAAAGAGAACGGGCTCAGAGAGAGTTCCCCGTCTTGTTTCCTAAAATAAAAAATAAATACATTAAAAAAAACATTCCCAGTATTGCTTGGCTCTCTAATTGGAATTGAGGGTACTCTGTATTTACGCCCCTCCCTCTCTCGCCCAGTTTGTCTTCTTCCTGGTGCAGGGAGCTATATTTAGTGCGTCTCAGCACAGACGGTGCCCGCCAGCCGGCCAAGCCGTGACTGCCTAAATCAGAGCGGAGCAGCTCAGGAAAAGAGAAAAAAAATAAACAGCAACAAAACTGAGCCATGCGGCTTAAGGAAGAATCCAGAAGAGATGGCTCCTGCTCTGCCATGGATACACACACGCAAACTCTGAAAGACGCTATAATTGCGCGGATGACATTCACTTAATAACGACCTTTCCTCAGCACAGACATGGCAAATTATACAGGAAAAAATGAGAAACAGCTGTCTACACATACAGCCTCTATATATGCGGCTACATGGGAAATGTTTCCTTCCCTTGATGGCACTAATCAGATATCTTATTTTCCCCAGACTGCCCCATCCGTCGGCCTGGACCTCCCTTGGCGTTCTGTTAATCGATCTCATCCGCTTCCTTGCATCGTTTCTCCATTTGTTGGCTTATCGATATTATAATGACCACAGTAGTGATTGTGTGAGTGTGTGTGTCTCTCTCCCCTTTTCTCTCCCAAGACTGTTTAAATCAAGGGGTTAGACAAGGGCTATGCTGCCTCCAGAGTACATGTCTAGCCAGATAACTGGTCTCTAACCGCCTGTGTGTGTGTGTGTGTGTGTGTGTGTAATTAGGAGAGTCTGGGTCAATGTGATGTCTCAATCGAGGGCAGCCTAAAATTGAAAGCCACCCTGTTCTCCTGTTGTAAATCGAGTGTGTCAGTCTGTCATTTTCATACCGCCCAGCCTCCCACAAGACACGGGGCTGCTCCAAGCAACGTGATGTGAGTCACTGAGTCCACCGGTCAGTTGGTTTGGTTTAAATCATATTTTATGTTAAAGGAAATTGGCCAGACCCACGCTAAGAGGTATTAAGACTCCATCATGTGTTTGCAATCAATGGAAAGAGATGCTGGATGAAAAATAAACTGTACAAAACTGTTAAGTAATATTGGATGTCAGTGGATAGAAGTCTTCATGGGGGCAAAAAGCACGTGCAATGGTAGGATCTTTTGAACATCACATAAGAAAAGCCAACCGAAAATCAACAGAAACCGCCATCGTTCATCGCTGCATCTCATCAGTCACAGGGCAGAAAATGTGCCAGTTTGCTCATACTGCGTGCCTCCAGCATGCTGCGACATCTTTGTGCAAGATAGCAAATTCCTTCCAACTCCAAAAGTAGCCAAGTAGCCACGACCTTTGACCTACACATTAGGGGGAGCCAAGAATATTCTTCTGGAGATCATTAAAAAAAGTTGAAAATGAGAAAATCTCTGCGAGTTTTTTTTTCCACAATGGCTGCAATTTTTCAAGCCAGCGACTTGAGCTCTTGAAATCCTTGTGCACTGTTATTATACTTGATTCTAATAAATCATCTATCCTGCAGGCAGGCGAGCGGCTAAGAGGCGAAGCGGAGCAACATGAGCCGGGATCCAGCGTCAAAGACAGCTGCATATAGACGGATAGACGAAAACTGGCAGGCTGAAGCAGCAGGACAGCTCCTGTGTCACCTCATTTTATTTCTTCCACCGACGCCATAAAGTCTGTCAGTTGTAAGGATTTAATGTTTGAACTCTGACCACAGTTTCTGATTTCACCGTACTTATTTGTTAGTCATGAATCTGGCATACGTGTGGGTGACAGTTTGGTACAAGTAATACTGCACCCCAAATCGTCCTTGCGAGCATCTAACACTCGGCTCACGGGGGCTTCAGAGGTAGTTGTGAAAAAGAAAATCTGAAAATTGCTTCTTCATGGTGGGTGGCAACTGCAGTCAGCTCATCGTGCTCTATTTCATACTTCTGCGAGAAAAATTCTGTTACAGTAAAAGTATCTAAAGTATCTAATGCAAGCATGCTGTGGTCATTTTTGCACAGGAAAAGAACAAACCAAATGTTGTACGGAAGACCAAAACCGCCCAAATCAAAAATAAATAAAAATGAAAAAACAACAACAAGAAACTACAGGAGCAACAAAGAAATGTAGGAAACAATATAGAAACAAAAGATTTGGGGTTAAGCGGCTGAAAGTTCTTATCCATGTCACATTAAAGCACCAGGCTAAGTGTTTATAACATTTATTAAAGCATTGTATCATTCTCATTTTACCACAGTGACATCTGATTTATATCCACAAAAAAATTATACAGCAATACTGGAGCACGCGCATGTACAACTTAATAAAATAGATACAATAAATGAATAAACACTCATGATTTGAAATTATAAATGAATAAATAAAATGAAAGATGAAATTAAAAAATAAATAGAAACAGGAGAAGTAAATACATGGAGTAAGGGCAAGTTTTCCCCCAGGAAAAAACTCCAAACAGCCGCTTTTCAGGAGTCGAGACATGACAACTGTTCAAACTAAGGGCAGTTTAGTGGCAGAAATAGCTGTTAGACATGAAAAAGTAGTTCAAACACTACGTTACAGTGTGTGGATTTAAATTCACACTAACTACAGGAAGACACGTGCAAAGCCTCGTTCTGAGTCTACAGGAAACATATGACAGAGAGCGCTGTTGAGTGTTCGCACCGGCTTTTGACTGTAAACGATACTGTCTCAAAGAATCCACTGAGCCACTGCCAACAATCACAAAACAGGGAGAGGAAATTTATAGAAAGTTAAAAGGCAAAAAACCTCTCTTTATTTCCTGGATTTTACGTCCAGTACAGATCTAAAACTCACCCCAGGCTTCATGAACTTAGAAATGTCAAGTCAAACAAGGTGAAACAGTAATCACCGCGCCCACCGATAATAGGTGGACAGGTTGTGTTTTCAGTCTGTTGGTCTGTCTGTTAGCAGGATAACTCAGAAAATTATGAACTGATTTCAATAAAAATTTGCTGGAGTGGTTGGGGGTGGTGCAGGGAACAATGGATTAAATTTTGGTGGTGATCTGGATCATGATCTGGAAAATTTGGGGGCTGTGCTTGGTGTGCAAAAATGTTCAGGTAGGAGTCAAAGTAGAATCCGCATTAACCAGTTTTAATGTTGTGGCTGACAGATTTACAGCAAAAAAAAAAAAATTGTTACATTTTCTACATTTGCGGCTGTGTACAGAGTAGGGAGGTGCTTCTAGGAAAAGGTCTTCTGGGACGCAGACGGCCACAGAAACAGGAGGAGCGACTGTTTGGAATCATCACACGATGAGCACCTTCACAGGATGCTGCCGCACCGCCACGCTGCTCGTGGCTACTTTAAAACTAATGAAAATTAGTTTGAGCAAACATCAGGATCATTAAACGCCCAGTCGAAGCTTTTTATCACCTTAAAACATCCCCTTTATCCACACCGTGAACGCAGAACATTTTCCTTTTATCCTCAGCTATAAATTTCCATACATTACGCCACGCAGCTGACAGCAGAGAGCAGACTGCGTGGTGCTGAAAGACAAGTTGATGTGTGCGCTTATTACATTTCACGCCTACTGCTTCTTAAACTCTGCCGCCGTCAATCACGCTTCCAGCAGCTACAGCGGCCACGCAACAAGCTATTTAACCAGGTATGTACGTGTGTGAGTGTGTAACGTATATATACATAACATGATGTGTCCAGTTGTAAAGTGATGTGTAAAGTTGCAAGGATTACATGGGAAATAACACCAAACACATGTAAAACACACACACACACACACACACACACACACACACACACACACACACACACACACACACACAGGTGACGATGAGAGTGCAGAAGGCTTCAAAAGGTTCAATGCTTATTATTTGTGTCTGTATTCGGGGTTTTATTGACCCGACTGTGTAATTCAAGTAAAGAGGCTCCAGAGAGTTTCCATTATGGAGCAGCACAGTGGGAAAGCCTGAGTGGGCGTGTTAGAGCAGAGGAATGTGTGGGGACAGGAAGAGACGGACAGAGACAGAGCAGCACTGCAGAGTCAGGGGGAGAAGCACATCCACTGTCCCCGTGTGCCGCTTCACATCGGAGTATTTTTAGCTCATCCTTGAACAATATCCGAACAAGTAGTTTGTTACACCACCAGGAAAACATGCCGGCCTTTATGTACTACAGCTTTCTTATGATCCAACAAATATTCGGGATGGGGGTGCCTCAGACAAATACAATCATCAGCTTCTGAACTCAGCACTCAGGCTCGGGATCCCATCTTTCTTAAAGTAATGGCCCAAGTCATTTTGTAATGAAATCATCATATTTTCAATGTTTGGTTCTTTTTTTTTTTTTTGTCTTTTCTGAAAAACCTGAAAAAAACAACTTTTTAGGCCATTATTTTAAGCGGGTGACGACTTCTGAATTTTAAGATCTCACTTTTGACCTTTAAAGCTCGTCGTAGCCTCTGCCCCTGGTATAGGATCTCTATGACCGTTTTAGTCACACAGAAGCCTGTGTGTACCCTGAAACAAGGTGCAGCATTCACGGTCCAAAAAACTATGGAAGGAGATGCCTGAGGAAATCAGGTCAGCAGAGTCAGTATCTACAGCCCAAACACCTCAGTGCAGATACCCGAGCCTCTGTTTCACAGGGGTGGCTTAAACCTTTTCATAGACAGATCAGAAGAAAAAAATGCATCATGTAAACAAGTAAAGCTGATTACTTTCTGGCTGCTTTCCTCCTGACCTAAATGCTCGGGGCCGTGCGTTCAAAGTGTTCCTCTGCATTAAGGTTTATGTTAATAAAGTATTAAAGAATTAAGAGAAATACAATAGCAGCAACTTCTGCAGTGAATGGACAAGCACCAAAGAGGTAAAAGAGCCATTAAGGAAGATGAATGTTTCACATATTCATCACTTTTTGAAAATCATCATTCTGATTAAATGCATCTTGCAGTTTGTATCTGTATGCATGCACCAGCTAAAAGGGTTCCCAATCTGCAGAGGAATGAAGACAATTACTAAAAACAGGATACCTCTGATTATGCTTCTCCAATTTTAGTTTGCTCCACTTTTTCTCCATCCATCCATCCCAGGGTTGCAGTGGGTCTAGCCCAGCAATCACAGCAAGAAAGGTGGGGGTACATATTGGACAGAGCACCAGTCTGTTACCAACCATTCACGCTCACAATCCCACCTACGGGCAACTTACCCAACCAGTGAACCCAGCCTGCATGCCTATGCAGCATACCTGCAGGGTGGGACTCGACACAGAAAGGCCCCAAGCTGGCTGCTGGATTCAAACCCAGGATCTTCTTTCTGTGAAGCGACAGTGCTAACCACAGCCCCACTTTTTCTCCGTTTCAATTCATTATCATTAAGAAAGACTGCATCTAAAGACGCCATCTTGAACTCTGAGCAACTGCAAAGAGAAACAAAGCTGCTGCCTTACTTTTTATATCCATGTGGTTTTAGCCATAAATAGGACCTGTCATCAAAGATAGCAATTAGGCTTTTTATTGCAACAGCAAACTTGTCTGGGCCTGTACTAGCTGCTTCTTAACCTTTGGCCAACTTGTAAAAGATAAAATGTCCATTAATTTTTCCAAACAGCTCATGCTGCAAACATCAGTGTGTTGTAACCAGATGCTCCCACTGCAGGTCCAAAAGTCAGATTCACCTCAGGGGATGAAAAGAGTTTTCTTAGTTTTGGAGTAAGCTATTTAAAAGCAGTCATCGCTGAGAAAGCTGAACCCGGTTTGAGAATAAACTTCTTTCAGTTCCTCTAAATGCAGCGTGTAAAATGTGCAACAGAAACTGGCAACCGTAGTGAAATCTGACATGGGACATCCAGTCCCTGGACAGCGCGGGCACAGCTAAAGCCAACGGGACCAAAGGGTTTTTGTGAACGTTATCTCATTCATTCTCCCTCTCTCACAGACACACACAGCCACTGTCTGCTGATTCAGACCAGCGATTTCTCTCCGGCTTTGTGTCGTGCCGCTCCACCAGTTCTGCCACTTTCTGCTAATGCCGACTGGCCCCACTGAGCGTTGACAGGCAAACACACACACATGGTGGTGGCATCCTTAGTGAACTGATATACCGACTGATAGCATAAGCAGGTGGGGGTCCTCTCTTCTGAGTGAGGCTTTTCCCAGAATGCCAGCAGACGGCTCGCGCCGACCTCTCTGATGTGGACGGAGAAACAGTAGTGAAACACAAGAAGCTGTTGCACCATCTTAAAGAGAAGCTGCCGCGCCGTGGGGCTGCTGTTGACACATTTGTGTCTTTTCTTGCTTCACTATGTCGGAACGGCAAAGTTCAGTCAGGACGGTTGTTTTGTTTTGCACATCAGTGAATTCAGTGACAGATGTCTTTAGTAGTCTTCAAGTCAATCACCGCCAACACCAATCTATACCTAGAAATTCACATTAATGCTGACGATAGTTGACAGTTATTGTTGAGCCAAAACTGCCGCAATCAAGAACAGATAAATCTCTAAATCTGGACATTCGTTTGTACTGATGTTGGAAGTCGCTGCAGATTTGTCAGCTGCACATCCATGATGTGAATCTCCCGTTCCGCTACATCCCAAAGATGCTCTACTGGACTGAGGTCTGGTGACTGTGGAGGTCATTTGAGTGCAGTGAACTCACTGCCATGTTCAAGAAACCAATTTGAGATCATCTGAGTTTTGTGACATTGTGTGTTATCCTGCTGGAAGCAGCCTTCAGAGGACGGGGGACACTGTGGTGGAATTCAAGTGGACCGCATTGCTTAAATAAAACTAAACTGGTGCTAAAAAGCCCAAAGTGTGCCAAGAAAATATCCCCCACACCACCACCAGGATGAACTGTTGATACAAGGCAGGATGGATCCATGAATCCATGTTGTTTACTCCAAATTCTGACCCTACCATCTGACCAGGGAACATTTTTCCAGTCTTCTGTTGTCCAGTTTTGATGAGCCTGTGTGAGGCCTCAGTTTCCCGTTCTTAGCTGATACCCAGAGCTGGAGTTGCACCTGGTGTGGTCTTCAGCTGCGGCAGCCGTGATATTTGAACACATTTACCCATGAATGCAAGTTAATTGTTTTGGTTTTCCATTCTGCAACTTTAATGTTTTAAATTCAGTGTAACTGCATTCATCAGCTGTTGCATTTTTAAATGTTTCCTAGTAAGTTTGCCTTATCAGCTCAGGCGTCAGCATGTCAGTGTGGTGTTGACAAAATGTTCCACCCCCAAAAAATTTTGAATTTTTCACTGCAGTTGGCTTGGAGTCATTATTAATTTTGTAAATCAAAAATGTCCCCTATAAATTTGAGAGAAAAAACAAAAAACAAGGGTCAGATGACTTCAAATTAAAAATTCGAGCCCCTGGCACCGTTCCAGTCAGTTCTTCTATACGTCTTCATCACCTGATGAAGAGGAGGAGTGTTCTGCAGTGACAGAGGTCCCAGAGAAGAACTCATAAACCTTTGGATCATTAAAACGACAAAAAGGGGCTGACAGTGTGGAATCTGGAGTGCGTTTGGAAATCACGTCCCATGTGTTCAGAGACTGATGCCAGTCTGTGTTTCACAGTGCCTCCGTGTATGTGTGTGTGTTCACGTGACAGCTCCTGGCCTCTGCGCCACTCTGATGATGAATTGTGTAATTATTAATAGGGACGCCTCTGCCGCTTCGTACGGCAACAGCTCCCGACGGTTTTAAGTTACTCCATGCAGCTTTATTGAGAGAAGTGCAGCTCTGTGTGACTGCATGTGTGTGTGTGTGTGTGTGTGTGTGTGTGTGTGTGCAAAAACCAAAGAGGAGTGTGACTGAATGTGCAGGCATACGCATGTGAGTGTGTGTGTCTGACTGTGGGTACACATCAGACTTGGCCAGCACACACAGCAAATATTTATCTAAGAACCTTCTGGACTGTCTGCTACTGACACTTCTTGCCTTCTCCTCATCTTCACAGGAGGAAACGTTTTTGTAAAAGTATCCTCTCCTTCCACGCTACACCTCCATTATAGTTTGAACCACCCCCTCAACATAAGCTATCCTGAGGCCTGCCTTGCACTTGCTAACACAGGAAAGGAGATCAGAACAGAGTTAAAAGGACTAATATTCAACAGCTGACCTGAAATTTGAAATTAATGTTACTCTCTGTCACCCAAATGTGTAAATAAGCCACCGCTTGCTGACAAATTAGCCCTAAAAAATTATAAAGCTATAATATGTTTGGGCATGTGTTTGTTGGCTTGCAAACAGGTAGCCACAATAGTCAGTTCATGCAACTCGAACACTGTTTCAGGGTAATGGCATACACGGTGTCTGGTGTGGTTTCCAGTCAGTTTATACCAAATTTGATTGAGGACGGCAGGAAGACAATGACAGGACTCATGCACTGCTGAGCCATAATGGATGTAAACACCCCAAAATTAAACCTCAACTCCCTACAAATCACTCCGGTCACACCGGCTTGGTTTACACAATGCTTTGCTGAGGCTGAAACATGCAAAACCACTGGACCGGTCGCCTCAGAAGTCTGTTCTGTTTGGACTGAGGCAGGCAGCTTGAAACAAGAAAATGAGAGCAGCTAAAGTGACCTGTCGACAAAGATGCGAGTGTCAAATGACACAGTAACAGAAGTGGGTGTAAGGTATGTATCAATGAGCTGCAGCGTTTTGGGAAATGAGTATGTGATTATATGCGAGACTCTGTGTGTGTGTGTGGTAGAGTTGGGCAGCCATGCAGCTGTGGTGGCTGGCTTGTAGTCGTGCCTCTACATGCACATTATTACAACCACCGACTGGACAAGAAACACGGTTCATAAAAAAAAAAAAAAGAAGACGTGTTTTAAAATGACTATTTATGTACTACACAGTGCCCTGCATTCACTGACTGCCAGCTTGTTTGAATGTCCAATTCTCAGTGTGTAAATTTAACCACCACGTAAGCACTACCTCAGGGATCCATGGGATTTCATTTTCAGTGAAGATTTGACTTCTAACAAGTAGAAAAACAACATTAATGACACACAAAGGTCAACCTAGTTGTGTCCAAGCAGAAGATCTGTGGTAACCCTGCAAGAAAAACACCCACTAAATCATCACCACCTCATTGTTTTGCATTTGCATTGTTCAATCATATATAACATGCGGTGAATTCGACTCTTAAAAAGAGTTTTTAAAGTTTGTTGTGAACACAGATGCATGCTGGGAGTCACAGTCTGACAAAGGCCGTACAAAGGAAAAGATGCTTATCTAACCCTTAACTGATGCAGTGAGTAGCTTCTCATTTCTTAAACAATCATGTCAGAAGACGTATCCCGTAGTCGTGGAAAAAACGTTACTCTGCTTCAGAAGACTCAAAGGGGCTGCATCAAGCAAAGAAAACTGCTAAAAAAAAGAGGGTTAATAACTCTCCAACATATGATTAAGACCTGGAAGAATAGTGGTGAGCCATCATCTTCAAGGACAAAAAGTGGTCTGAAAAAAAAAAATCCGGAATAATCATGATCGGAGATCACGTAAACGTTTTTTGAATTCAAATCTTTAAAAAGCTAAATAAATAAAATATAAGCCTCAAGAAAACGACATATCAGTGAGGCTAATGGGGAAAAGGGCTTTAGTTTGCTAGAGAGCATAAAGACTGGACTCTGGAGCGATGGAAAATGGTAATGTGGTCTGATGAGTTCAGGTGTACCCTGATCCAGAGTGATGGAAGCAGCACAGTAAGAAGAGAGGTGGATGAAGTGACGCACCCATCATGCCTGGTGCCTACTGCGCAGACCTCTGGAAGCAGTGTTATGATCTGGGGTCACTTCAGTTGGTCAGGTCTAGGTTTAGGTCACATTATGCCCCTAAAGAGTGAGTTCAGCTGACTCCCTGAAATACACTGATGGCACGGACATATTTCAAGATGACTACGTCAGGATCCATCCGGCTTAAACTGTGAAAGTACGGATTGGCCACCGAAGAGTGCAGACCTTAACCCCACTGAGAATCTTTGTGATGTGCTGGAGAAGCAGTCTTCACACAGCGGTCCGACTCTCCGGACATCAACACAGGATCTTGGTAAAAAATAAATGCAGTTCTAGAGGAAACAAATGTGACGTTGCACAAGCTTACTGCAGCGATGTCACCGCGAATGGGTGCCGTCACCAAAGCTAAAGGCAGCCCAATGAAATATCATTGTGTGAATCGAGTTTGCACCACAAACTCCAACGTTTGGGGGTCAAAGATGGTGGAAGCCTCCCAGCGATGAGCCGCTGGGCTGATGGACGGTGGGTTTCAGGTTCAGCACTGTGTAGAAGGACTACCCTGATCTAAGCTAGGTGTGGATGGCAACTTAATAAATAACTGACTTTAAATAACTGATTTTTTTAATCATGCTGGGTATTTTCTGGTTTTACCACAATCAATTACCCCAATCAATCAATAATAAGGCTGGAGGATTGTGAAGCAGCTGCCTTTACATTCATGTTTTTCTGTTTTTACTGCTACGCCCTCTCTCTCTCCCACCTATATAAAGCAAGATCACTGTGGATATTTAGTCCTCATGTCATGTAAATGAGCTACGATCACTGGCTCTGTGTGTGTCCCTGTGTTGTTTTGGACAGTTGGTGATGATGATTCATATTCAGATTCTGCTTAACTCCAAAAAAAAAGAGCCTTTGGCTCCACCATCGTCTGCTCACAGCGGAAAGCAACTACCTTGCAGCGAACATGCGCAAGCGCTGATGACGACCATGCTTACACATCAGCAGACATCGTCAACCAGCCGTTACGACCGGGTACACGTGGCTGACAACTGGTAATGAATACGAACAGTTTCATTAATGGCAAATGAAAGTCAGCAAGAACATCAACAGTAAACACTGCACACAAAGAGCGTGTGCCACCTCTCCATCATCATCCCCTCCCTCATTCACCCCTCTCCTCAACATCCATCTCTTCCATGTGCGCTTGTTTGTTCTCGGCCAGGTATGACTAATGAGTAAACAGGAGAGTTAAGCGCCTTTCATTTCCTCTCCACTGCCAAATCGAGGCTTTAACTGCCCTGGTTGGGTGCTGTGACGCCCGCGGTGGAGAAGAACATTGTGTTAACAGCTCTGTGTGTGTGTGTGTGTGTGTGTGGTTTATAGATTCCATAGATGGTGTTTGTCAGACTGACAGAAGCAGAAGTTTCACTGAAGACAAAAACATTTAATTTCACAATCCACTCAAGCCCACACACACAGACACACACACGCGCGCATGCGCACACACACACGCACACACACACACACACACACACACACCAAGAACACATGGATGCTCCACTGAATGCACAAGTGGAGAGGTATGAGCACATGTGGAGACAATCTCAAATCTCAAACACCAAATACCATCTTCCAGACTGATGCGGTGCCAGCTTGTGCTGGATGGGTGCGGTTTCCACATCATTTAAATTTGGCACACAAAAGGGCACATGGCACATGCTGCTTGAGTGGCAAGAAAACAAATCCTGGTAAACGTCACGACTTAAGCCTGGCTGAGCTGCTGAATTCAAATGAACGTGTTTTCATTGCACCAGCACTCACAATTTGCCCTTTGATGCATCTGAACTAATCCTGTCTCACCTGTCATTCACCTTCCTGCATCCACTCTACAGGTCTTCACTTGAACTACCTGTCTGTGATTCAGTGTTAATCCCTGCTGCTAACACACTGCAGGAAGTTTTCATTATCAAGACCAGACAAAACTCAAATATCCATCATGTCCATTTCTCCCTGATTTGCAGTCCAAAACCGTCTACTGCCTCCTGAGATGTCCATGGAGGTTCTCAATCATCCAGGACATGGTAGTCTTGAGTGCTCAAAGGCAACTCGACTTCTTGAAGATGTTTTGCCGCTCATCCAAGAGGGAATCTACATGAACGGCTATCGTTGAACAGAGGTGGTGGCCTATGACACCAGCTATCAGCTTGCTACAATGCAGTCTTGAGATCCCTTCCCAGACATTTCAAGACATGTCCTACCACGTTGCAAAGATCACTCAGGTATGACCTGAGGAACACAACAAAGAGTTCAATGGGTTAACCTGGTCTCAAACTTCCCAACTCCCAACCTGACCCTGCAGCCACGAGAAGTGCCTAAAAAAGCTCAGGTCACAGCAGGGTTGGGCTAGTGGACGATGACCTCAAGATCTGATCATGTCCAGATAAGCTTGCTAAGCACAGCCATTAATGCAATAAATTTTTATTATTAATTTTATTATTAGATAAATGTTAAATCTAATCTGGCTTACTGTAGTATAACATGGTCATCTCCATATATAATCTACATCGGCAACACGGAAGTGTCTGGGTGCAGGGGTAAATTAGAGCTCAGTGTAACTGCAGAAACATTGTGGCAAAGGTATCAGTTATTGCTAATATCACAGGGCGACCACAGAACAAGCGATAATCCTCAGATCCTGCAACTCACGGGACCCAAAAGATCCACTCCCACTCCCAACTAGAGGTACCAAATTAACATGAGCGCAAAGGGCAAAAAAAGAAATGAAAAGCACATAAATATTTTTTAATTAACTTGCCAACAGTTCACGAAACCTGCCTAATCACCACTGTGACAAGTCACAGCAGGCTCGTCAAGCTTTAGATTTAGCTGCATAACACTAAAGCACGTATGGCTCTCCAGTAATAGCAATGTTTGGCCTTTGAAGAGCTCGGAGGCTTTTGTTTTCACGATCCAAAGTGCAAGGACTGGAATGCACACACATTTATCAATGCTTCAACCTCTTAACAGGTTGCTGGTGGCCCGGTAAGGTAGGGCAGGGTAAGGATGTGTTTTACCACACGCTAAAAATGTGAACTTTGCGTACCTTTTAAACCTATGTTAATTAAACAGCTGTTGATTAAATGAGATGAAGGTTCAGTACAATAAGGCAAAATCTGACTTCAAATGAAAGGAATAAACTTAACTACAGTCAGAAAACCCATATGCTTAACTGCCTCTATAAACACACACACACACACACACACACACACACACACACACACACACACACACACACACACACACACTGTTCCCAGCAGTAATTTGGGCAATTTAATACAAAAAAAGCCCCTGCAAAGCACAGGAAGCTGTTAGTTCTACCACCGAGGCCCGATTATGGTGCTGACGGTGAGGTGACGTAGAGGTGAGACTGCTCTCTAAAGGTTAACGACCGCTTTCAAGCCAATAATGGCAGTGATAAGCAAACAAATCTGCTCCTTGACTGCAGTCTGAGTTACATAAGGCAGGACTGTTTGTTCCTCCTCTCAGTTACCATAAAGAAAACTTAAAAGGTCTCAGGAAAGTGTTTAGTTGGGGGGGGGGGTGCTGCATGTGGAGTTTAATTCATCTTCCTCTGCAGACAGAGTCCGAGAGTAGGAGGAAGTGTGTGTTTGTGTGTGTGTAAGGGGAACAGCTGGGGGGTGGATCCATAAGTTGACATTGGGAAATATCCTTTCTCTGAGCTCAGATGCTGAGCTCTTTCGCAGTTTGGTTTCCTGATCTCATTTAACAGAGCTGCCGAGTTCGTTAAACTTGATTACGCAATTCAAGAGTGGATGGCTGTTTAGCCAGTTCCCCTATAGGCAGTGTAGGTTGAGCAACCTATATGATGTTTAAAGGCTGGCTCAACTGGTACTGAGGTCCTCGATTCATTGTGTGTACTTTGCAGAAAGCTTTCGAGGCTTCATGTGGCAAGATCAAGGAGCTCAAACTACCAGCAATAAGCTAGATTTTCACTTTTTAACCTATACTTTCCTTCTCCATCTATATGGGTTTATATATAATTAGATGCCTTCTTAATTTTTTATGGCGTTCCCGTTAAGCTTTAATGTTTTATGAATAGTTATGTGTGTACTCAGGATTTTAGATCTTTTTCAGTGTTCTTTACGCATTGCAACAAACTGCAGTATTACGCTCAATGCCAATGTCCTCTCAAGAACAACACAGTTTACTAACTTTAGGAAACAAAGAAGGAACTGCATTTGGGTTTCTGGTGTTTGCTGTCATAAACTAGAAACGTCTCTGACTCTGACACAGAACTGCGACCAGCTGCACGCAAACCTCTGCTGTCTTTACTTTACGTGAAAGTCAGCTGGTTCAAGATCTTGCTCTCTTTCACCCTTATCGGTGGCCGAAACATATTTCTCCTGTCAACTTTACTCATTCTGAGACATCTAAATTTAACTCAGAACAGAAGACTTTATGAGCCGATTCCACAAAGGTCATATGTTAACTCCATTCTGCCTCAATAAGATGACTTTACGGCGAGGAGCTGAAGATCTACTATTTTTAGACATTAGAGCCAAAGCAGCCACCAAGATGACTCAAACTGGTTCAAAGACTTCCATTTTGAAGCTTCCAGTTTGGGATTTTTGCCTTTTTGATGTTGGTTTTTTTGAAACTAGACACGAGAGGCTAAGGACACCACGACCACTAGCTGCTTGGAAAGAATTTGAATTCTCTGACCAGCTGAGTACTTGCTGGAGGTTGCTCGTTGTCACTAGATAAAATTGGTCACATATAGGTACACGGTGCTGCACCAAAAACGTCCTCGCAATTGCTTTGGCTGCTGGCTGATTTCCACAGTCACTGTTAGTTTGCATAGAATATTTTCTATACTGTTACTCAGACGGCAGCAGGTTCCAGTGTCTTATTTTTCAAGAATAAATAAACCCTATATATCCTGTTGACTTTAAAGATTTTTTTTTTTTTAAGAAGAATAACTGAAAAAAATAGATGTGTGCAAGAAAACCTCATATCTTGAAACCACTCTGGGCACTTTAGAAAAAAATATTATGTACTTTATTTTAAGGCACTACCTACATTATCTTTATCTTCCATGGTCACTGGGGCATAATAATGGCAGAATCAATCAACTCTGATAAAAACCACTTAAAAAGCATGGGTACTTTGCTGTTGCTGAATTCTTCCACAGATTTTGACTCAGGAAGCCTCTCTTATTGTCTCACGGTTAGTTCTCAAATGCTGATATTTGACTTGCTGACAAATGAAACTTGACATGCAACGTGGGCAGGTGCACTCGGTTGTAGTGCAACTGTGCAGAAACTGTGAATAATATACCATTAATACCATGGCCATAACACGAGTAATACAAGTACATAGCAAAATCAAGTGGTAGTCTGAAGTGTCTGGCATTGCATTAGCTGCACTGTCCAGACAGATTAACAGTCACTTAGTGAAAAATGGCTTAGTTGGGTCCAATTCAAACAGTCCGGTCAAAGCCCAAGCAAGTGAGGGAGTAAAAAAAAAAAAGATTTAATCGCTCTCCTCTGAGAATAACTTGACCTCTTGTGCATGAGACTAAACTCTCTCTGTTATCACCGCTAGCACTTCAGCTGACCTCCTCTCATCCCCCTGAACCCTCATCCCCTCAATCCATCCGGCCACAGTACAGCTCGACTCACAACAGGCGCACAAACATGCACTGAACACACACGGCCACGTAAATAAACAGTAATATATCCAGACAGGAGTACAATCATGGTCTCCATGTGAGAAGTGGCTCGTTAGTAGAGGGTAATCAGCTTAGTGCTCTCCAGCACCCACCGGCACTAAGCTCTTTACAGACAAACCCAGTTAGAGAAGGAGCAGCTGAGGGATGCCTCGGCCTCAAATCCAAGAAAACACACTCCACACACACACACACACACACACACACTGAGTCAGACACATACAGATCATAGAGGCGACATGGGGAGAAACATTGTGGAGGTGCTGACATCAAGACAATTACCTGTGATGGAAGAGAGATGTTTGTGCGGAGGGAAGAAAAGACATTTATACAGCAGGAGGAGACAGACGGAGAAAATAAGAGACCGGGAAACACAGCGAGAGTGAGAAGAACGCAGAAAATGCCACACAAAAACTCAAAGAAAGCACCAGGGGAAGCTTTCCTGGAGAGTGTATTGGGGGGGGGACAAACAAGAATGAGTGTGTGTGAACGGAGGGAAACACTCCCTCCTCCTCCTCCTCCTCCTCCTCCTCCTTCTCTGCACTCAGTAACCCCAGTGGGTTGGTGGGTGGCAGCTTCGTTCTTTTAGGCAGTGCCCGACGCTCTCCCAGCTCAGCATACATCCCATACCACAGCGCACAATCGGCGCTCTGTAGCCAGGATCATGCTCATACACGGAGCTGGCACGCCGCCAAGCCAATGCACACACAAACAGGAGCTGCACAGTGAAGGAGGCTCAGTGCAACCTTAAAAGAATCGTAGGACTAATGTATAATTTTGGCTATAAGATCAAAAATAGTAAAAAACTGCCAGAAGCAAGTTTCCAGAGCATTATGTGCCCTTTCTTTTTCTTTTTTTATTTAAGCTTAAAACCACATGTTTTTCAAGCCAAGGATAGCCGTCTCGGTTTGTCCCCTCTTCAGACTGAAGTATCTCAACAACTGTTTGACAGAAATTTGGTCCAAATATTTTTGGCCCTCTTTGGATTCCTTATAACAACTGCCAAGTTAGTACATGCATGTTACTGAAGGTTAGATAAGCAGATGTCTCTCAAACATTAAGACGGAACAAGGCGATGGATCGCTTTGGGTGTTTAGTATTTATTTAAATCTAGCCCTGGGTTCAATTCACCCCTTCGTGGGATTCGTTTGTGCAGATGTTAACACGGTAATCGCAACCGCACCAAGACCACCTCCTCAAAACGGTCTCGGAGTTCACATCCACCAGTTCCAAATGCAGGTCTTTTGTTTTCCATTCTGGGGATGCGGCAGGTTGCCACAGATGTGCAGAGTGCGCAAAGTGAAGCTAAAAGCCATAAAATGAACCGAGGGCTCAACTGGACAAGCGCTTATTGCCTGATTAGGCCAGATAAATACGCTTGTTGTTGCCTGAAACGACACCCAGATAAATACAAAGGTTTGGAGTAAATTCCTCATGTTGTCCACTAGTCTAGAACATAGCACATGTGCTGCATTAAGCCTTTATAGAGTGAGTTATTTAAAAAAAAAAATCCCCATCCTTGTAATGAAGGGGAAATTAGAGACACAGAGTGAAAGATTTTTTTGTACCAGGCTATAAAAAAAGTTAATTTCCCCACTGAAGTTGGAGATTTCAACGGGGGGGGGGGGGGGGTCTATGGGGATTGACGTACTTTTGGAGCCAGCCTCAAGTGGCCACTTTACAGTTTTGGGAACTTCTCTGTTGGCCTGATTTATCAGCTCGGGAGGTTGCTGATGATGCACATGCAAAATATGCAAGAGTCAAACAAACACAATCCTCACATCAAAAAAAACCCCCAAAGCAAAACAACAACAAAAAAAGCCACTTGGAAAAGATTCCTCATTGCAGACCTGCTCTGCAAGTCAGCTGAAATCCTCCCTCTGATCCAAATAAATGAAATCATGTACTCTGTATTATATCTGATGGATGGCTTGGGTCCACAGTGACTCAGCGAGAGGTGATTTCATTCATTTGTTCAAACACCTTTATACAAATGCCACTCGCACGCCCAAGTGGAACACGACTGTGAGAAAGAAAAATAAAAAGTCTGGTGTGAAAATAAAAGGAGAGCCCAAAACAAAGAGTCGGCGGGGAAAGAGAGAAAAGACAGGAAGAGGAGAAGAAGAAAGAAGTCTGGAGCGCACAAGAGGTAGGAATGGTGGGCCAAAGGGCTTTGTTCAAAAAAGAATGAGCAAAAACAGTATTGACAAAAGAGAAAGAGTGAGTGAGTGTGTGTGTGTGTGTGTGTGTGTGTGTGTGTGTGTGTTTGTGGTAGATCACAGTCAGGTCAGTGAAGGTTACTTTAGCTATTAATTGAGGAGATTTTGGCTGATCCCTGCTTCCTGAAAGGTGATTGGCTTGGATGATCTGTTTTGAGCCTTTCCTATTAAAAGCAGGCTGCCCTGAGAACACTGTGTGTGTGTGTGTGTGTGTGTGTGTCTTTTCAATCGTGTGTAAACCAAACAAACCAAGACTTTTTAATGTAACTAAAGAGCTTAAAAGTGAAAAGCAAGCAAATGCAGGTGTAGCAACCAAATGCTCTTCAGTCAAATCCAGTGACAGGTTCAATGGTGGACGACTTCAGACAGTGCTCACAGACACACACACTCACACACACACACACACACACACACACTCTGTCCAGCGGCGCCTCTTTGACTGACCATGCTGCCAATACAATTCACTCTGCTGCCTCTGTGCTCCAAATGCATGTGAATAAGGCACTAGTTAGTCAAAACATGACTAGAGTACTGAGCTATTAGCCAAGATTTTACTACCTAATTATCATTTGAAGGCTGGGCAGCTCACCAATAACACTGCCCCCCCCCTCCACACACACACACACACGAACACAAAACAAAAAGGAGCACAATTAAGGTCCTGTCAAAGGGCTCTTGAGCAAATCATTTAACCCCAAGCTGAGCCTCTTCGTGGATGAGCGAAATTAGGAGATTCATTAGCCACTCTTGTTAGATATTTTTAAAAAAACAAAATTTTTTCCCTAATTTGTAGCATTTCATAGAGCCAAAGGATTTCTGAAAGCCAGGAATTAAAAGAATATGTACTTCTTCTACGCAGAATTGGAGAAATGATTGTGATACAGTTTTCAGTTTTTCATTAAGCCTTTGACTGGATTGGTGAGGGATCGGAGGGATTTTTTTCCCCCTAAAAGTAACTCAATTACTCAAAATTTCTTTACAGAACATTTTCTTTCAGATTTCCTCCAGAAAATGCTTCAAACCTCTGCTATAAATATAGATTTCAGTTAGGTCCTTCTGGTGCATATACTTCATTATTCAAAGTGTTATTCACTTGCTACTTTTTGTGTAGTTTTATATTTTAGTGCCACTATGCTCTCTTCACACATGATCTCATTGTAGATGATGTCTGGTTTGATTTGTGGAGGTGCATTTTTGCAGACTTTTAATGATCTTTTCGTTTGCTATAATTTGTTGCTATTATCAGATGTTGTTTATTTGAGCTTAAAATATATCCCTGCTACTCCCTTTAGGCGTCACCACAGCGACATCTCACTCTATCCCCAGCATCCTCCTCTGTCACACCAGCCCTCTGCACGATTCCCTTCACTACATCTTCAGTCACGCAGACCTTTAGATTAATCGGCGACTCCCTTGGCAACCACTGGTTGTTAGAGAAAAATGTGTATTCCCCAACAAGTTAGTAAGTGTTTGCTGGCCGTCAGGGGGTTCTGCACTGAAAATCTCCTTGCTCATTGCTTTAGCCATTTTGAAGATGCCAACTTGTCTGCAAACACTCACTAACTGCTCACCGAGCAGTAGTGAAGCTGTGAAAAGTGCAACACAAACCAGAGTCAGAGAAAAAGTGGTGTCCTTTGAAAGGTATTGGTTGCAGCAGTAAAGAACAATTTTTACTTCACAAAGTGACTGTTCTCTGGTTCAGTACCACTCGGCGAGTAGTTGGTGAGTTACCATTTAAAATCACACAGAGGTTTTTAATGCAGTAGCCTCTGTGCAACCAATTTGACCTAGAGACTGCCAGCAGCCTCTAGCAACTATTTCCCAACTTGTTAGGCAATATACATTTTTCCCTTGCAGCTAGAGGTTGCCGAGCATTCTCTAGGTCTGTGCAACTGAGGCACATTACTCATCTTGCCATTGAGTTAAATGCTTCAGGGCGTGGCTGCTCTGCTACTGTAAATGTGAAATGTCCCCCGATCTTAGTTGAATCCCCCCTCACATGTTCACTAGTAGACACTCCAATCACCTACTCAGTTTTTTCAGTAAGTAAACTTCTGTAAACCTTCCCTTTACTAAAACAGTGAGAAACTGATGCACCGTGTTAACCAAGCTGGCTAGCTAGTGATAGTATTGGCTGATAATCTCCAAACTGTAGGTCATGCATGACCGGCATGTTTACAAAATACCTTCATGAGTAGTCAGATGACTTCCTGAATACCTTCTCAACCTTTGGTGAACCCACTTGCACAATTAATGAAATCACATCAAGTGTGTACATCTTCGTTTAACTTTAGTGCCATACTGCAGTTGTATATATTGACACGGTAGTCACCGGTGCGTGTACTAGAGTATGTAAGTGATACACGTGAAGTGTAATCAAGGATGTGTCCATTACATTAAGGCCCGGAAATGCGATACGAGCCCAACAGGGCGTGTGGAATTACTGGAATTACACACATACACAAGGAGACGCACGTCTTGTGATCTGTGTCACTTCAGCTTCATGTGACGAGCTCAAGAATGAAGCCACTCAGGTCTGCAGCTGACCTCCTGATACTATGCTTTCAAAGTCACACTCATTTATAACCCACACATCTTTTTTTTTTTTTCCGCCTCCTTCAGCAAGATCGCACCAAGCAGGATCCAGGCGTGCATGTGTGTGCAGCAGCCTGGTCAAGGTCTTGGGAAGAGGAGTTACTGAAAACAAAACCAGCTGTGAGATAATGGGTTGGCAAGGAGGGAGTGAAAAAGAATCGAGCAATTAATTTTCTTTACTGTTAATCACCAAAGCAGCAAACAGCTGAGCTCCATTCAAACTGTTTTCATTGCATAATCTCTATTTTTCTCAACTTATTTCATCGTGATCCAAATAAATTAACTTATTATCGCTCACGAGTCCCTCCGGATTAATCATCATCACTCTAAAAACGCCCTGAAAAGCATCCTCATCGATTCGCCACGCTTGCCGGCTTTCCAGGCTCGCGTCTTTGAGAGTCAACAGCTCTTTCTGAAAAGGCTATTTAATGTCTGTCAAAACGAGGTAAATAGAAATAGTATGAAAGCAAATATGTAAGGGAGACTGTAAATATTACGCACTCATGTACGCAGTCTGCAAATAGAAAAAAATTCCACTCAAAAGCAGTATTTACCGCGCAGGTCAACTCATGATCCGACTGCACTCTAAATACGGCACTGTGTTAGTCAGTTTAATAACTTGAGGGTTTTATGAAGGTTTAAAATGTGTGGAGAGAGGCTGCATGGTCTTACACACACACTCACAACAATATCCAACACATACACCAGAGATTTAGTCTGTATTCATTCTGCAGAACCAAATCCCCCCATTTGCTCTTCTCTCTCACACCAACCTCAGTGGAAGATTAGTCTGTGGCGGGGAGGACAGCAGGCAACATCTGAAGCAACACACACACACACACACACACACACACACACAAAAAAGGAAAGTCCTGCCACCATTCCCCTGTGAAGGCAAAAATGAGCTTATGTAACGGCTCTTAATTTATACTACTTTAAAATTGCCCTTCTTATATTAGGAAAAAGACTGATTTAATCTGATGAGATAGCGTAATTGATCATTAAATGTCTTTCAGTCTCAGGGCTTTTGATCCCCAAGATGCACTAGAATTTAGACCCAACACAAGCAGCATTAACAGTCATCCTGAGCAGGACTGAGCTAGCTTTTTCCAGTTGAGATATGATACAGATAGCTTGGCTTGGGGTTATCTGCCAGTACTGAGTACCAATCCAACACCAGGGTTAAATTAATAAGCTCCAATGACATGCAGCAGAACTGAATCAAATACACTGGTCATATATATCGACCTACTTTCATAGGTGCAGATAGATCCAACTTCCTGAGTCAGGATCCCACCAATATCCGATCTAAATATCAAATTGGTGCATCATCCTTCTCTAGGAATCTCTTTAAAGCTGCATGCATTTAATGAACTGACCAGAAAGACTTCTCAAACAGCTGGAAACAAGAAACACAAGTTCAAATCCTACCTGGGTTTATCAAACCCTGATTATTAATGAGTTTCTTTAATAACCTGCAAATTGGTCTGTGTATGGTCTGGATACGTAGCCCTAATGCTTTCACAATCAAATGTCTAGATTTGCTACCTCTCACCATCAGTCATTTATTGCAAGCAGTGTTTTTAACAATGTATGAATAACACAGAAGGCCAAGGGGAACATTTTTAAGAGAAATAAGGAGTGTTGTTGCTGGTCTGGAGATTTCTACTGTCAGACTCGCACTATTGACTGTCACTAGCTATTACCGCATTGCACTGGATTCTGAATAGTGAGTAGGGGTGGTCACAACGCTGTGTGAGAGTGTATGTGTTAGTAATCAACCCAAATTACCCCTCGAGCTTTTGGATTCACCTAACTGGACCATGGCAATGCACGCAGATGACATCATAATGTGACTGAAGTCAGTGGGAGAGGAGCAGGGAGTTCTCCAACATCCACATGTGCAGTGGGACGCACACACACGCATACACAACCTTCAACACTCCTCCAAAAACCCAAACAGAGGAGGCTTGTTGCTATGTGCGGTGTGACTTCGGCAACTCCCTGAACAGACCACCCAAACAATGAACACTGGACTTCACAGAAGGACACAACCTTGACTTAAACAAAAACAAACTAAAACCCCTTTCAAATCCAGACGTTATCCAAAGACTCTAAATAACTGTGTGAGAAATAACATATTTACAAAAACCACAGAAAGAAGGTGTTTATTCACTCAAACTGAAGAGGAGCCTCTTTGATGTCCTCGTGTAGCTACACAGCTCCCCCCCCCCCTTGCATTTTCTCCTGGGGGCAAATCAGTTGTGTTATTCTGTAATTAGTCTAATGAAGGAAAGCTGGGTTTGGAAAAATTCAAGCTAATTTACAGCTTAATATGCATTATGCAATCATAAGACGCACAGGCGCACCTACCACCCAGTCCTGTTTTTCATTCAGCTGACCGAAAAACAGAGGAATGCCAAAGGGGAGAATCTGGAAGGCTAAGAGGTGGATAAAATCTGAGATTATGAAATTCCTGCAACTAACTAACGTCACAGCAAATAACACTTGTAGCACTCACATTCTTAACATCATCCCGATGAACTGCTAAGAATTGCAGTCACATATCATGCTTGGATTCAGGCGCCACATGTTTTGTGCTGCTGCACATCTGTGTGCAGTTACACGCTGCATAAAGATGAGCCGAGCTGTGTGTCACTGTGCTCAGAGACTAACTCTTCGGAACAGGCTGCAGCTCAGTCTGCCTCCAGCACAAACACAAATCACAACTGATAAACAACTTAGAGCACAAACGCACATATACACGCCGTGCCCTGAGCTTCACCCTCTCTGGGGGTCGTGGTCCCGGCCACGTGGGTTTGTTTTACATAACACTACTAGTGCAGTCAGTCTAACCTGGTGCTGGCTTGGATTACACGCCCAGCATGACAAACCCATCCGACTCAGGAAAACTGTAAGGAATTGCTATATGTAAGGTCTGGTGAAGATCAGAACCTCATTTGGCTGCTTAAAAAGCAGTGCTAAATAAACACCTGGTTTAATGATTAAATTAGATAATAATTCAGGTTCAGGTGTGTTTTCAGAGTTTCCTCCATCACTAATTGCTAATAATGACACTAGAGTCTGAAAGTGAACTCACTGAGATTTAAAAAAAAAAAAAGGGGTAATAAAGGCAGCTGGAAATTGAGATGGACCCATTTCAGATATATTCTAAGACATTCAAGGTATGAATATGAGTATCAACTGTAGTTAGTTACATCACAATTTACATACACTCTATTGCCAAAGGTATTCACTCACCCACCCAAATCATTGAATTGAGTTCCAGTCACTTCCATGGTCACAGGTGTATAAACCAAGCACCTAGGCATGCAGACTGCTTCTACAAACATTTACGAAAGAATAGGTTGCTCTCAGGAGCTCAGCGTGGTACCGTGAGAGGATGCCACCTGTGCAACAAGTCCAGTGATGAAATTTCCTCACTACTAAATATTTCACAGACAACTGTTAGTGGTATTATAACAAAGTGGAAGCTATTGGGAATGACAGCAACTCAGCCATGAAGTGGTAGGCCATGTAAAATGACAGAGTGGGGTCAGCAGATGCTGAGGTCAGAGGCCAGCAACTTTCTGCAGTAAATCACTACAGACCTCCAAACTTCATGTCGCTTTCAGATTAGCTCAAGAACAGTGTGTAGAGAGCTTCATGGAATGGGTTTCCATGGCCGAGCAGCTGCATCCAAGCCTTACATCACCACGTGCAATGCAAAGCGTCGGAAGCAGCGGTGTAAAGCATGCCGCCGCTGGACTCTAGAGCAGTGGAGAGGTGTTCTCCGGAGTGACAAATCCCGCTTCTCTGTCTGGCAATCTGATGCCAAGTGTAAAGTTTGGTGGAGGGGGGATTATGGTGTGGGGGGTTTTTTTTCTCCAGGGGTTGGGCTCGGCCCTTTAGTTCCAGTGAAAGGAACTCTTAATGCTTCAGAATACCAAGACTTTATGGACAATGTCATGCTCCCAACTTTGTGGGAATAGTTTGGGGATGACCCCTTCCTGTTCCAACATGACTGCACACCAGGGCACAAAGCAAGGTCAAAGGTCCAAAAAGACATGGATGAGCAAGTTTGGTATGGATAAACTTGACTGGCCTGCACAGAGTCCTGACCTCACCCCAATAGAACACCTTTGGGATGAATTAGAGAGGAGGCTGGGAACCAGGCCTTTTCATCCAACATGGATGGATCGATGGATTAAGAATGGGATGTCACTCAAGTTCATATGTGTGAAGGCAGACGAGTGAATAATTTTGGCAGTATAGTTTAGTTGCATATTGGAACATGATTGGTTCCAAACCTGTCCTGACATGGCAAAATTATCTAGTGTGTAATCTCAGACTAAAGGTGAGCACAGAGAAGTTAATCAATGTAAAGTCTCTAATAAATCGAGAAATCTCTGTATGTGAGTGTGTTTGCGCTTTTCTCAACAACTGTCCATCCAATCCACTTTAAACTTGGTGGGAGTATTACTAAAGAAGGAATTAAACATAGTGTCAAGGCAAGGTGCGGTTTGGATCAGCCGTTTGAATATTTAAGATGCTTTCTGCTACACTTTGAAAACTACAGATTGCCTGCCAGGGAAGCATTAAGGAAACATCTGTAAATCCTTTAGCCAAACCACCCACCACCAGAAATACATTCTGAAACCACAGGAAATACTGCAGTAAAATTTGGTTTCACCACACATGACACCATGTATGGTTCCCGGTGACTTCATCAAACCCAGTGGCAAATATATGGTGAGCTTCATTTGGATTATTCAGCAACTCTGCTATACAAGCTCATTACGTGATAATACCACCGTGCATATTGTGCACATTCACTGTGAATAGTTGCACATGCTGTGCTTGGGCGAATTACTCCATAGTCCAGTCGTCCTAACGTCCCCCTGACATCGACGATGACTGACAGCATTGCCGCCGGCTGGCAGAGGAGGTTAAAGTGCACCACATTATGGTATAACTATCCAGCCTCCATAACGCACAAAGTGATTAATTTGGCTGGTCAGTTAGGCCACAACAAATACATGTGAATGCCTCGCCTGTAGGCTCTGTCAACAACAGCGTTAATGTGACTCAGACAGCAAGACATCTTCATTCAGAGTTCAGGATAATATGAGCAGAATACCTGGTGACTAAATCAAAATGTTGCAGGCTTTGTATTACTCACCTAACGTATTATAGTGTATCTAGGCTAAACAGTTTCCTACAGATAGTTCTGCATAGAAATTCCCATAAGAAACAGCATCCTCAAGGAGCAAGTGTAGGGAAGGAATTTAAGGAGCTATGGGTTATTTTGGGACTGGAACAGAGATCCCCTCCAGATGGTGAAGAAATAAAATAATTAGCCTCTGAGGAAGCACAGATAATAATATTCTTTCACATGGTTTTCCTGCAGGAAATAGTGGGGGTGATCGCTGATTTAATTTGTCCCCAAAAGAAAAATGCTAATGTTTCTAATGCTTTGTAATCTAATGTTTCTCTTCTGCTGAAGGTTACGAAACTCCTCAGTTAAGTGTGACAAAAATCAACACACACCGTCTCAGACACGTCGGCTTGAGGTTTATAAAATGCAGCACAGATGGTCAACATGCCTCTATAAAATGCACGGAAATTTATTGTAACTGATTCATTTTTATATTTTTCTTCTAAGAAACAGAATTTGGTTTGAAGTAGCTCACCCTGCTTTTCCTCATTGCCCCAACCGTGAAGGGTTATTTTTACACACTAGATATTACATAACTAGAGTCCAAAAGGAGTGCTTCTGGCACTCGTCTCACTACTGATGTTCAATTTTAGCCTTTGCCCCTCAGAGCCAAAAGAATGCACCCCTGAGACATATGTAGTCTCATCCTATACAAGCTGGTGCCTGCAGAAAAAAAAAAAGAAGCCCTGTAATTACAGCAGATATGAACTCCTTAAAAACACATGCGCGCACACACACACACACACACACACACACACACATTAGATCGACACAGACAAGATAATTAATCCTTTCAAAACTGCATTTTTGTGTGTGGAAGCCGAGCAGATTGGACGTTATGTATCATCTCTATGTCTGCGTTTCAGTTTTGTTTCACTGTCTCCTTCTCACGCTGCTGCTGCAAAAGAATAACATCTCAGCTCGAAATGTGTCTGCACGCCTTTAAAAGATGGGCTGAAACACAATGAGAGGAGAGGCAGAGAGGCAGAGGGATGTCTTGAGGAAAAAAAATGGTTGAACAATAGTATGTGTAGTGAACAGAAGGGAGGGAAGGAATTTCAAAAATCCATCAAGCAAGATGAGGGACAAGGACAAGCAGTGTATAGAAGGGATGAACACAAGCAGTCTAAAGGAAAGATGAACACAAGAATAAAGAGTAAAATAAGAAAAGAAAGTAGGCTGGAGGGTGCAAATTATAGACTGCGAGAGAAAAAAAAAAAGTTTCAGGAGAGTCCAGTAGTCTTGGGGTTTGGTCCTGCTGAGGCCTGCCAGCCCACCGCGGCAAAAACACTCGAACAAAAGGATCATTTATTGGAGGAGGAGGAAAGAGGGGGAGGGATGAAAGGAGGGGGAACACTGTACAGAAGCATTTGAGAGCTCTGTGAGAGAAACACTGGCCCCATCTCAACATTCACAGTCAGTGTGTAACCTTCTCCCCCACGCCGCACTGCTGACGTTCTCGGCAGCCAGATCCTACATGGGCCAATGGTCCCCATATGGTAGCCTGTAGCATTTCGATCTAAAATACACAGAAAACAGGACCATCTTCCACAAGCACGGCCTTCCCAATAAAACCAGCGCAGCGATGTATGGATGCAGGCTGACTGCTCGTTTCCATCTGTGGAATCTGTGAAAACCAACTGTTGAGCTGCGCTCGCCGCAAGATCCCATGATGAATTTCTGCTAATGCCTCAAATTCTTCATCAAATCCAATGGTGGAGTCGAGCTCTGAAATGTCTACCACAAAAACCAGAGAGGTTTCAAGTCCAGCACAGCCTACGGTACAAATCCCGTGGAAACAAGCAGGGCTTCATAAGCAGCGAGGCTTGGCAGGATGCATGCATCACAAGAGACCCACTGTGGAAGCTTAAACAAGACTACTGAGTGTTTTACTGATGCACATAAATCTCCTATCTCCATTTAAATGCTGCTCTATCTGCTTAAACTGCAGGCGTCCATTGCTTAACGGGCCAATTTAGTGCAGACAGAGGTTCAAAGAGAATGTTTTTCTATGAGGAAATGTCTCACGGGGAGTTAGTTAAGGCATTGTTTAGCTGCGGTAGTCCCCCACAGCTAGAAAATTGCTCTACACAGGAGGAAAAAATGTAAATACAATGAAAATCAATTATCCAGCCTCACTGACCTCATTGAACGTACAGAGAAAAATGCTGACTTTAAATGCAGCAGGGACTCTACACACTAAGTGCATGTGGTTACAGGAAAACAGTCGCAAAACATTTTTTGTTAACTCTGCAGTGGGCTCAGCTAAAACATCCAAAGCTTTTAGCTTGGCTTAAGTAATACACAAATCGCAGCATGCAATCATTTCAGAGCCAAATTTACAAACCTTCATTTGACTGTTTGCATACATTTTAAATCTAAATTAAAATCAAAATTTCTTTCCTCCATGGCCATCTCCTCTAGTGTCATAATGGAGGATTTTAATTTGACGGGTCAACAGAAAACAGGGTCAAAGTTTGTCTTTATTGAGCTCGAAGCAGAACGCTTCAGTGGCAGTTATGAATGCTTTTCTTTGCTAAGAGTGGCACTGCAGCGAGATGTCTCAGACAGCTCTCCCCTTCGAGAAACAATGGCTCAATCGGAGCAGAATGATTCTGACGTGTAACAAACGGTCCTCGAGTCTGCTCTCAAACTCTAATGGGAAAAACAGCACTGAGCATGCTTGCACAATATTCAAGAAATCTCTAAGGAGTCAATAGCAATTTCCAGGATATCAATATTTATTGATGTTCCAGTAGGCTGTTTGACCTTTAACACTTTAACTAATCCTGTCAGGTAAAGAGTGTGTGTACACCAGAGCCCAGAGAAGTAAATCAATTCATGATTTGTCAGAACAGCTAAGCTTTAGCTCTCACTGTGGATTATGCAGACAGACACACAAATAAACAAGTCTCTACATTTTAATCTGGCGCCAGGTAAAGTTTGAATACAAACATTGATGAAAAGGGAGGCTGTGCTCCATTGGATTATCTTGAAACCATATTCTTTCTCATTCTGAGCTAGGTGATTGCAGGAAGAGAAAGGAAGATGGAAAAAATGCACAAAGTGGTGACAGAGAGAAGAAAAGAGAGAAGGAAAAAAAATGCATCGCTTACCTGTTCCCTCCTTGTTTCCGTTTTGGTGCGTCCGCAGCTCCTCTGATTTGTAGAAGTCAATGCTGGCGTACGTGTTCAGGCTAGAGCTGCTGCTGCTGCTGCTGACTGATGCACCCACTGGCCCCACCCCAGAACCAGAGCCCAGTACAGAGAAGAGGCGAGATGGCGCCTGGCTTCCTGAGGGCCCATCCAGTCCCAGATGGGGGCTCTCCTTGTTGGCCAAGTCCAAGTCTATGTAGTTAAGGCCTTGCTCTGTGGACGAAGTCTGACTGTTTGTGGGAAGAGACTGCTGTCCAGGCAGGGCGAATTGAGTGGGGGAATCAGACACAGCACCATTCCCCCAAAGCATGCTATCAAAGCCCAGCCGGCGGGCCACGGATTGGTGTTCTGGAAAGAGGGACGCAGTTGAGGAAGAAGTCGAGGTAGAGGTGGCGAGGGAAGTGGAGGCAAGAAAGGTTTCTGAGCAGTGCCGTCTGCGTCCTTGGGGGTCGGCCCGGATAACTTTAGCCCCCTGGTCTGGGTTGGGCCCTATTTTGGCTAGGGGAAAGTCTAGACCCCGTGACAGTACAGAAGAATCACCCCTACTCGGAGAAGGGACTTTGGGAGAGACACTGGCTGATGACCGGGGGACAGTGTTGTTATTCAAGCTGAAGGCCATCTCTGTATAGTCTCCGCAGGATGTAGGGGACTCGGACTCAGTCACTGATGGAACACTTTCTCTGCTCTTCCTAAGTGAGGCCTCGGCTACTTCAACCTCCTCTTCACGAGATCCAGTATTACCCTCGCTACAGGGTTTAGGGGCATGAGCAAGAGTTGGGGGTGTGGGAGGCGTGTGGAAAGAAGGGAAAACTAGTGGGGTAAGAGAGAGGGGTGAGGGTGACGGAGAAGGGCCCAGGTCCATATTTACATATTCAGAGGCAGTTGGGGGACTGATGGGGGCAGATGGGCTACGGGAAAGGGGTATAAAGTTCCCTAAGGAAGAAGATGGCTTGTGTTGAGGCTGCTGGCTGCTTGAGCCATGAGGCAGCGATAAGCCATGCCTTAGACCCCTGCCACGACCTCCTCCTACCCCAGTCAGATTGCACTTCTCCCCCTTGAATTCAATGCTTACATACTCCCCAGGGCTCTTAGGTTCTGGTGGGAGAGGGTTCTCGCGAACCCTAGGAAGGGTGTTAGCTTTGGATACATCAACAAACAGGCTCACAGGTCTGCTTCTAGTATAGCTACCCTGCTTGGACAACCCACCAGAGCCCCGTCTCTGCTGGAGCTTACTCCCATCCTTGGACTGAGTTCCCCCGGTCAGATTACTCAGTGCTTGGGTATTTCGATCCTCGCTCTCACCAAGGCTTTCACTGCTGGCTGAGCTGGAGGAATACGAGGAAGAGGAGAGAGACAGGTGGCGTCCAACCACTGCATTGCCCACTGCTGGTTGCTCCTGAAGCCCTCTGATAGGTTTACCACCACCTATTCCCCTCCTAGAACTCCCACTGGGCCTCCCACCTCGTCCGGGCCCATCGTCAAAGTGTCCAGCAGAGGGGCTATGCTTGTATGATCTGGGGAGAGAATAGTAAGAGTACACCATCTTGGGACCATGTTGTTGTGGACTGATCTCCAAATGTGAAGTATGCTCAGCAGGTGGGGGACTGCCATTTACAGAACGTGCACTAATTGGTGACATGTTCATATAGTCACTGCCTGCCCTGCTGTCTGCACTACCACTGCCTACCCAAGCACCACCAGAGAGACCTCCCACGCTGGTCAGGGGAGCAGCTGCTATTAGGGGACATTATCATATACCCATCAGAGGTTGGTGGAGGTTGGATTTGCTGTGGAGGAGACACGCTGTTATTAGGAGTCATGGCCATGTAATCATCAGCAGGTTTGGAATCTGAGTCAGGAACCGAAAGAGCCAATGACTGGGGAAGGGATGTTGGAGGCTGAGTAACTCCAGGTAGCATTGACATGTACCCATTGTCCACCCCTAAATCTACACTTCCACCTGCTCCTCCATTGCCTTCTGTTTTAAACTCCCCTGCCACATCCAAGTACCCTCCTCCTCCCCCTGCTGACCCAGCACTCATGCCAGACTCCTTCTGTGTGGAAGAGCAGGTGGAGGTAAAAGACTCTCGGCTGGTGCTTCTCGACATGATCGCATAATCGGCTGAATCTTCATCTGCTGGTTCCTCGGCTCTGCGCTGACGTGGGGCCAGCCTTTCCAGGGCCATGGGAGGTAAGGAGGCCCGGCTTGCTCAGCAGTCTGCGGTCAGCTTCACATTCACGGCTGGAGGAGCGGCGTAGAACTCTTTTGGTTTGGGGCTGGGAGCCACAGGTTGGTGTTATTGGTGCAGGCTGGGAGCTGGGGGTCCCACTTCCCTTGATTACTCTGTTGCCAGCACCACTACCACCACGTTGATGCATTAGGATATAGTTGGCTCCATCCTCACTGAGGGACTGGCTGCTGACACTACCAACAGAGCTCGCAGGGGAAGGCTCGGAGAGGGCAAGCAGAGTGTGATCTCCCAGGACTAGAATCATACTCGTCTGAGGAATCATAGTCACTGGGTGAGCCTGAGACAGAGGCACGATGAGAGGGGATATGACTATAGGCTCCAGAACCTGGACCAGCACCAGCACAAGATGTTACACCTCCAAACTCAGAGCCATGACCAGAACTAGAGAGAGACTTGGGGCTGGGGAAGGAGCTGGGGTTGAGATGGAGCGCATTAACCCTAGAGGAGTTTTAGCAGTTGTGGTGGGGGCTGAACGAGCTGATTTTGATCTGAGGATTGGGGTAGTGGAGCGGGAGCCATTGGTGGAGGGGCTGGAGTTCACGCCGTGTACTGGTGTGGCACTTGTTGTCCCATCTTCCCCCTTTCCCCCCATCACTTGCAGTGCGAGACCTCAGTAAAGCTATGCCTTGGTGTGGGAGAAGCATTGGCACAGTTGACCGGTGCACCACTGTTAGCTCCTCCAGGAGGCTCGGTTCTGGGGGCCGGCGGGTGAAGCCAACCTGGCTAGGAGGAGGGTTTTGGTGGTGGCGCCGTGAGGGAACACTGATGGGATTAGAAGCAGTAGCACCTCCTCCAGGGCCGGAGTTGGACTGAGACTTGCTGCGTTGGCGGAACTCCTTCACTCAAAGCCTTCATGGCCTCTAACAAGGTTTCATGCATGTTCTGGGGCAACTACTGAATCATCCACCTAGGACACAAGAAAAAACCTTTGGATAAAGTAAATCAAATCATAATATGGTAGCGTCTATATTTATTTAATTTATTAAATTACTACACATTAAACCGCCAACATCTTAAAGACAATATTATCTGCATTTGAATCTAAGATTGTCATGGAAACCCTATTTAAGAAGAAGAAGAAGAATTTATTGTCATTATACGTCAAGACATACAATGAAATTGCATTCCAGAACACGCATCACGCATCCTCCCTTTCTTTCATTTATGACAGCCTTTTTCTAAATCAGTGTATAATACATAGTTACATCAAGTCTTATTCTGACAAACTTTGCAGTTTCTTTCACTCTGTTGGCTCTTAAGGTATAAGCAGGCTTGGAGACTGAAATTAAGCGTCAACATAAATGGGACTGTAGATTACAGGCTCACCTGCATCCAGAACTCGCCCGGGCCTGTCACCGCAGAGCGTCCCACCTCGACGAAGAAGAAGTTTTCTGAATGGCCACAGCGTCTCACATTCATCAGCTGCAGCACCACCGCAGCGGCATCAGAGTTGAGCTTCACAAAGTTCACCGTCTTATCGGTCAGGCAAAGGCGGTAGATGCCAACCAGGTTCTTGGCCTGACCCAGGCCTTTCGGCCATACTTTCACCTGCCACACCTCTTTGAATGCTGGTCCAGGATTAGGCACTCCATAGTCCCCTGAAGTGCTGCCCTCAGAGGGATTCTTACCTTAAGGGAGAGAGCAGGAACAGAGTGAGATTAAAAGGTTGCAGAGATAGAAAAAAAAAATAAGAGATTAAACTATTAAAGTAAGGATTTATGAAAAGCACTAGAAAGTACAGCTGTTGCAACAAAGAACTTACATAACTTTCACGCAACTGTAAATAAAAGAAGCACCTGATGAAATTTCCATTATATGGCTGTTAGTGGAGGGCGAGCTGACTGTGTTATGTAAGCTGTGCCAATATCAAACTTTTCACAGATTTCTGAAACAGATCTGAGTTTAAACTGAGCACGCACTGGCTTGTGAGACCGGATCATTGTACCTGCAGGTTCCATACCCGTGGTCTCATTTATCAACCTCACAGGTATCCCAACACTCACATACTACCAGAGTGGAAAAACTGAACTCCCGACAACTGACACTGAACACAAGAATGATGACTATGAAAGAAAAAAAAAAAAAGCACTGTGGAAAACATAAAAGAAGCAACTTGGAAAATGCTTAATAAGTGACACTTGTTCAAAACAAACAATGCAAACTACTGGCAAGAATCCTAACGACACGCCCATAAACAGCTTTTCAAAAGCCATTTTTTTCAAGCGAAACTGACAATAAACTGGCTTTGTAAGCAAATAAATTCAAGTTTCTTTTAGCGGCATAGAACACAATACGTAACTTAGTCAGTAATGTTAGACATAACATA